>OY796881.1:47491690-47655869 GCA_963680785.1 Diplosoma virens | reverse complement strand
TATGCCCAAACGATTTGGTCCTGAGAAGTGTCCCGTATATTTGAGAGTTCCTTGGATAGGGAAAGCTTCCATTGGTCTTGATAAAAACGTCAAAACGGCTGTTGAAAGCTGCTATGGCTCCGTTACCACCAGAGTTGTATTTACATCGAAACGCATGTTGCCTGTAGCCCGCAAAGATGTTTTACCTACCACGCTGAAAAGCTCCGTTGTTTATGAATATTCGTGCCACTGTGACAGTAGGTACGTAGGACGAACATCACAGCGACTACAAGATAGAATCAAGCAGCATGTTCCTAAATGGCTACAACAGCAAGCGAAGCGCCCTACACGATCTCAACCTGGCAGATCCTGTAAGCTAAAACGTAACAATCCAGATTGTGACTCTGCCATAGAACAACACTTGCTTGACAACGAGCAATGTGCTGCAAACTATAACGACAAACGTTTTAAAATTCTTGCTGTGGCACGCAACTCGTTCCATCTGTGTCTACTCGAGGCAACGTTTATCAAAACCAAACATCCGGTTTTATGTAAACAAAAGGAATTTGTTTACACATTAAAACTTTTCAAATAACCTAAGTTGCGAGTAACAGTGTTTCTGCTGGGTAATTGCACATAGTGCGTTTCTCCTTTCCGAGATTTACACTGTATTGCACCACACTGTGCAATTGTGCCTTTCTCCTTTCCGAGACTGCAGCACCTTTCTCCCAACTGTTGAGACTATAAATACCTTGATTTTCTCTGGTTCGTCCCATTTTGACGCGATTGCCACTGATGAGAGTTTCACGAAAAGCTTATGGCTCCGATAAAATCGACTTTGTTTAAAGCGATATTATAATTTCTTTGTCGAACTCAAACTCGAAAAAAGCCGATTAAATTTGACTAAATTGAGTAACTTTATTGATATTTATTCGACGAAGTTTGGAAAATTAAATAAAAAGGAGAAAAAGTAAAGACAAAAAAATTCTCACTTGATTTTTGCTTCTAATTTACGTAAATATTTTACTTTTAAAATTTTTAGGCTACAATAATTTAAGTGAAGACCTTTCTTTGTCTTCCCTTTATTTTGGTCTTTACTTGTTACTTTGGAATTCACTTGCTTATAGATAGAGAATTAGAAAACTTAAACTTAAACTCGAAAAATACGGTAAATTTGAACTCAAACTTGAAGCTGAACTCTAATCATAATTGCATCGAGTTCGCAGCCCTGTTGCCTACTAAAAGTTTTCGAAAACAGCTTATTATCTCAAACATTATAGTAAGTTTTTTTTTCTTCTTCTTTCGGCTTCTCCCTATTCGGGGTCGCCACAGCGCGACAATATTCTCCATTTCACTCGATCGACTTCGTCTCCTTCCCTAGCTCCAACCCTTTCCATGTCTTCTCTCACCAAATCCATCCACCTTCTCCTTCCTCTTTTCCTTCTGCCTGACACCGCCATCTCCATCATCCTTTTTCCCACGTAGTCTTCTTCTTTCCTTTTACGTGTAAATACCAGCGTAGCCTTGCATTCTGAAGTTTGTTGGCTATTATTAACATTTTATTATCTCTATATATTCTCCTGACTCGCAGGAAAAAGTTGGCGTTACATTTAGGAGAACTGCTTTTTCCACCCTGCTTTCGAAGATGCCAAAAATAGTGTTGTCCGGTCGAAATTTTTACTTGGTCTTTGAATTTAGGGATATGACCAAATTTAAAAGCTGCTTGCCATGGTTTCCAAGCAGAGCTAAATGCCGTAAATTGTTTTTCTCAAGGACACAACCGAATGACGCTAGCAGGCTGTAAACAACGATCTTTATTATAACACTTGTTTTTATCAAACTGGAAAACAACGTCGTCGAAGTTCAGTTCTGAGTTGCAGTGAATGTACAGAGACACGATATAAAGGGTTTTGGTCATTTTGATTATAAAAAATCCTTTTAATTTAATCGTTTTCTGGTTGCATTTGTCATAGTCAAGGCGGAAAACATTTACAACAAAATCGTAAGAATAGGAAAGTTTTTGAGTATGCCAGCTTTTGGTTAGACTTTACTGTGAATTCTCGGGGATTGTCGTCGTCCATGTACTTGCTATCGTACACATTTAGTTTTACTTACATTTTTATCACCAAAATCAAAACGAATAAATTGTTCGGGTGTTTTTGTTAAAAACAAACGTTGGGACTCCGCAGCATAAGTGTTTTCCTTATTTCTTTATCTTATTGTGTTGCATTTATTTGTATAGCTGCAAATTTATTGTCGAAAAATTTGGGGCCTACACTTTACTTGTGACAAAAAGGAGAAAAAATAGATCAATTTTTTCACTGAAACGTGGACTGCGTCTTTTGGAACTTGGAGGCTACAAATCTTTCTGCATCAGTTGAATGCAAGATTGATTCAATTTAACAAGAATGCTTCCAATCATACTATGTTTTCAACAGCGTAGTGGTCATAGCACCATTTCCACAATGTACAATATTGTATTTATAAAATTCAAATATTAAGAACGTCACAAAGCGATAAAACATTTTCAACAATTTGAAAAGAAAATATTTTGTTTTATTATTTGAAATAAAATATAAATTTTGTTCCATAAGAAGTAGAAATATAAATGTGCTTTTTGAAATGCGGTCCGACTTTAGTTTATAAAAAAGTACACCAAGGTGTAATATTGACTTGATAAACTGTAGTAAAAAAAAAGTTGATGAATATTAAATTACAACTCGAAAATTTTTTAATTTCTAATTTTTTATCTTATTTCTCGGGAATAAAAAGTTTATTATAATTAAAAAAACAATTAGACCTTAGACCAAAGGTCTCAAACACGGGGCCCATAAGAACACTTTTACGACCCGTGACGCACATTTGTTAAACTGCAACTGAAAGAAGGCATAATGATTTTTAGTGAAAGAAAAAACTAACGTTTTCTTCTGTAAAATGTACGTATTTCGTTTCAAGGAAAAGCAATTTCACCCGAAGATAGAGGCTTTTGAAAAAAAACAAGAATTGTATTATTTTTGGGCGATCCTCAATATTAGTCATTGTCTTATTTTTTGGAAAAATATAGCTGCACAATAATTGCAAAAAGCAGCCATAGTAGATTCAACAATCTTATTTTTTATTAACCAAACGTTTAAAGAAATACTATGCAAATAAAAGCATGTTTTCGGCTAGCCCAAGCCCTCATCAGTCAAGCCGAAAATTGCGTTTCATTTGTATAACAATTTTTTTTATGTTTGGTTGATAAAAAATAAAGAATGTTGAATTCACAATGGCTGCTTTTTGCAATTGTTGTGTGGTGTTGTATTGCATTGATTAAAAGCTGAGCAAGACATTTTATTCTTCATTAAGTCTCGCCATTCATTAAGTTTTTATAGACAGTCTAGTTTTTGTCAATGCGAGACGTGAAAATTAATTTTGCAATATAGATATGACTTAAAAACTTTTATTAAAATACTGTATAAGGCTGTGGACCCGGGTATTTTGACTATTAATGCTTCAGCTGCTTGCGAGCTGAGTTATTATTTAAAAGTTCATATCAACGACAATTAGTTTTTATGCTATAGGCTACAAAAGAAAACAGTAAAATGGATAGTAAACGAGTAATTAAGCAACATATAAAAATCGATTCTGATAGTATAAAGCGATTTTTATCTTTTGTGTTTTCCCGTAAGAAAAATATAAACAATTACATAGAGCAGCAAATTAAAAGAAAGAAATAAACATTAAGAGCTTATCAATGTAAAGAGATTATAATTGCAAATCTCTACTTACTATACCGATTTTTCCGATAGCAAAGGCACGGAGAATTTCGGGATCAAAAAACTTGTTTACGCAGAAGCAGGCCAGCTCTTTACAAGTTTTTAAAAAGAATTTTAAAACACAGGTGAAAATTAAATATAAATTTTTATTTTTAAATAAAAACAAAAATTTTTTTCGATTTTAGCAAATTTTTTAAAAATCTTAATTAAATTTTAAAGGTCGTCCTTGTAACTGGTATAAAAGGATGGCGTTGCCGATTCTCGAAACTTCTTTGGCATTCCAACTTACTTTCCCCTAAAAATCTTCTTCACACATCACTCAATCTTCCTAATGTGCCTCGTATTTTATTGTACCTATCATCGGAAAGTACATAACGATGGTTTCATGGCGTCATCGTTCTGGCGGGTTTGCTTATGAGGTTAACGATTTGGCGCTAAAAAGCTCGGGAAAAGTGATAAAATGAGCATGTGACGTATTTGCACGGTGCTTTAGCAGTAAGCATTGAAATCGTTATAATTAAAACGACGTAAAGAGACAAAATTAGTAATAAGTTGATATATTAAAATGATAGAATAAATGCTTTTGAAAGTACAATAGTATTGCATATCAACAATTTAGCAGTTGAACCAAGCGAACAAAATGTAAAAACTTAAGATATTATTTAAATCAAAAGGTAGGAATTTTGTACACGTATTTTGAACAGTATTTAATGTTTTAAGCATTTTCTGTAGTTCTTTCAAGAAATTTTTACTTTGAAAGATGACAACTCTTAAGTACTTTAGAGGTTTGTAAATTTTTGATATCATAAAAAACTATTTTAAGTCTTCAACGTATATGTTAAACTTCTTTTAAAGATTTTGCTATTGTTGATTTTCCATTGCGTAATATACTGTAGTTTAGTCCAGTTTTACAAGTTCACAGAAGCTAAACTTTCTTAAAATTTGCTTTAACTTAACCGTAGAAAGATGAAATTTAAATTTTGGTTGAATTCAGCAAGTATATCTCAATAAAAAATGCAGTGTAGCACTAAATATATAAACAATCTCGGGTTAAAGATAAACTGATAACGCAGAGATTATTCTTTTAATACTTTGCAACATCCACTTCTACGGTTATGCAAGGTTTAAGACCAATTTTGTTTTTTTATTTTTAACAAAGCTTTTAACTAAAAAAACGGTTTATTTCGTTTAACGTATTCTACATGTAATAATTGCTTCTATGAGAGATAATTCTAGATAAAACTCAAAATTAAAAAAAACAAAAAACAACCAAGGAACCAACGTTTTTATTCTTACTGGCTTGTTAAAATAGCGCTAAGCTGTTTGTTTATTGCTGCACAATGCAACTTTAATTCTACTTTGATTGTCTTCCTGACGTCCTGTTTTACATTCCCACAAGCGAAAAAAACGAATAAAGTAAAAGCACGATCTGTGATAAGTTAAACTCAATTAAACTTTTCAATTTTACGATTCGAGAAAAATTGGCTTGAAAACAATTTAAAAAAGCTGTTTGAGATGAAACTATATTCAACAAAAATTTAATTTATATGTTTTAATGCCGTTTTGTTTTTATTTTTATCATTTTACCCAAAGGCACTTGTTCAACGATATTAAATATTAGGTTAAATTTCCATTAAAATGACATGGAGCAAAAAGTTTTTTTGGCAAAAACAAGAAAAAGTAAGAAATGTTTCTCACACTAACGTTTCTGCAGTTTTACTTGAATGACTAATAATTGTGGGCGATTGTCCGCAGCGTGGTCAAGTGGTTAAAGGGCCGGGATTGTGATCGACTTGGTCTCAGTTCAAAACCTACTCGCGCTATTCTGTTATGTCCTTGCGAAAGACATTTTACGGCACTTTCACTTGCTTGGTAGTCTTGGCAAGCAATTCTAAATTTCAGTCATATCTCTATTAAATTACAAGCGGATAACAATATCTTGGCATCTCCGGAAGCAGGTCGGGGTAATTGCCTACCCTATGTATTAGCGCCACCGTCGCTTTCCTGCGAGTCAGGAGAATAAATATAGAGATTAAAAAAAAAGTTGCATTTTTACACTAATTTATAAATCATGCCAAATGTTCAAGAAAGACTGGTACAAAAATTTGAAAAAGCTTGAAACATCATACTGTAAAACGTCAAAAAATTTTTTTTGTCTTTAAAACCAAGTGAAAGCAAAAAAGTCTTTTTATAGTCTTTTTATAGTCTTCAGTAGACTGTCTAAAGCAAAGCTATTTTTTTGCTTTAATTTTTAAGTAAAGATGTTTTTTGATCAAGCAATAAAAAATCTTTCTCACAAAAGTTTTCTTTCGCTACTCTTTTTTTCTGCACATTTTTTATTTCTTTTTAAAACTATTGCAATCATACCCTTAAATTTTTCTGTTTTATTCATCATTTAGTTGTAAAACATCTTTTAGTTTTCTTGAGACTTTGTTTCATTTTGAATGATTGCAGTCCATTTAATTTTTTCCTATTGTTAAATAAAATTTTATGCAGAGCATTGTAATAAAAAATCCTAATTTCTTTTCAGATATTTTTAAATATATACTTAAAAACCAAATATAATTTTTACAGATAATATTCTACTTACAAAAAACATTTCTCTTTCTTTTAAAGAGTTTATTTCCTACTTAATGTTTTCCTGTTGTATACAAACCTATTTTGATTTCTTCAAGCAATACTTGAAATCTTAAATTGCTTTTGCAGCATAGCGATTTTAAAGCTTTTCTGCGAGTCAGAAGAGTAAATATAAAAATGAAAATAAAAGTAAATAAAAATAAGTAAAAATTCAGGGAAGTAAGTGGGCTAGTAGTGCTATACAAAGCAACGATAAAAATTTCACTGACCGAATCGCCGGGCATAGCTTCTTATTTTAGAATTAGGCCCATCAGAAAAAAATTAACAGAATTCTGTCGGCAACATGGTCGAGTGGTTAGAGCGCCGTGATCATCATCGACTTGGTCTCGATTCACAACCTACTTTCGTCATTCCGTTGTGCCCTTGGGAAAGACACTTTACGGCACTTTCCCCTGCTTGGTGGTCTTAGCAAGCAGTTCTAAATTTCAGTCATATCCAGTGATGGGATTCAGGGGGTTCGCATGGGTTCGCGCGAACCCGTTCTTGGAATTTCGGCACGTTTAGCGAACCCGTTCTTGGAATTTCAGCACGTTTAGCGAACCGCTTTTAACTTTACGTAATCTATGTATTTCAATACCTCTGTGTTTGATGTAACAGTTTCAATCCGCTGCAAATGTTTGTTTAGAGGGTAAAGAACGATTCTGAGTGGAGACCTTTTTTTTTAGAGAACACCATAATTTTATGAAGAAATCAGAGATAAAATAATCAGAAAATGGAGAAATCAGAGATGAAATCGAAGTGAAGACCTTTTTTTTTTTTTTTTTTTTTAGAGAACACCCTAATTTTTAACCTGTTCTTAAAACTTTGAATCCCAACACTAAAACTGTTGTTAGCGAGTTCGATACAAAAGAGAACCTGTTCTTAAAATTTTGAATCCAATCACTGGTCATATCTCTATTAAATTTCAGGCAGACAGCAATATCTTGACATCTCCGGAAGCAGATTGGGGTAATTGCGTACCCTATGTATTAGCGCCTCCGTCGCTTTCCTGCGAGTCAGGAGGATAAATAAATAAATGTCAAGCAATATATGAAACAGGAAAGTGTCAAAACCGTCAGATGAAGAAAGATGGCTCAATAGCCAAAAAGCATTGTTCTTAGAAATGGGAAAAACATACAACTCTAAACATGACGAGTCATCCACCTAAAGTAAACCTAATAATAAGCAAAGAAAGACTAGAAGCTAAGGTGGAGAAGTATCTGAGTCATTATCAATTTGGCTTCACGAAGGAAACAGCAACTAGATATACCAGGGAGTTCTCTGAATTCTCTAAGAGTGATCAATTAAAATAGTATAGGCAGTCAATGTATTTTTATAGATCATAGGGACGCATTCAAAATAGTTGACAGAAAGAAGTTGATGGATATTCTAAACAAAAGGACATAGGATAAACTGGAAGTATATGAAGCTCATAGATAGATTGTATTCATATCAATCAGTCACAGGAAAAAAAGAAGGCTCCTAAAAAAACATGCTAGGTTAGAACAGCCAATTAGTCAAGGATGTATTCTCTCCCCATCTTTATTCAATCTTTGCATCGGTTGGCTATAGTAAGTGGCCAGTAAAAGGATTAAAATGGAAAGAAAATTGCTGCAGCATACAATATGCAGATGATTCTAGCCTAATTGCATGAATTGCAAAAATGTGGTAAAAGCCGTAAAACATCTGAAACGTTATGCGATATGAAATTAAACACTAACAAGACTTTAGTAGATGAAGGTAATCAGAAAAAAAACTGACTTAACATATAAAAAGAAAACTAACTTAAGATACCTAAAAAGCCTTATCAATAAATATTGTGATATGTGCAAAAGATATAGTAGCTTTCAACTAGAACAAATCCATCGATTTGCGAAACATAGGAAATGACCTTTTGGATAGGTTGGCTAAGTGTTATAGACCTATACAAAGCACAGCTATAATAATATATTTGAAATATGGACATTAAATGCGGAAGAAAAAAATTATTTTGGTGTTTTGGAAGCTGAATATAAAGAAGACTACTTTGGATATGATGGCAGGATAAAATCAGTAATACAGATCTGTTACAAAGGACGAGACAAAATGGTTGAAATCTGATTTAAAATATTTAAGACAAACACAAAAACAGGATCAAGAATACTATTTAGCAAAGGCAATTAATTCAGTTAATTCTAGGAAAAAAAATAGGTAAAAAGACGTGGAATAGAAATATTTAGTAAAGTTAGTAGCTACCATAGGCTTAAAAGAAAAGTCTTACTATAAATCAATAACCATAGTTGAAGCCTGTCCTAGAACAGATAACCAAAAAATAGATACCTATATATTTCAGATCTTACAAGGAAAATTGTTAGCCTCCTGATCTTAGATTTATGTTAAATCTATTTACAATGACCGAAAGTTTTTACATCAATATGATGAGTTTCTTGTTATGTTATTTTAACACCAACTTTTGTAGCTCAACGCTACTGTACATTGTTTATGTAGCGTACTTTTTTGTTTCTCCGCTTCTACTAGTTCTTCATCACAGAGTGAATTGATGTGTTCTCTTAAACAACTCTTTATGTCAATTTTTTTAATGCAACAAAAAATTTTTCTCTTTTATATACCCCCGTTACGTGCTGAGTGTAATGCTTGTGCACATTGAGTTAGGCTACATAAAAATATTTGTCTTGCCTTAACCGCCTTTTCATGGTCAACACTTGAATTTCAGTAGTCTTACGACTTTTGCAGATATGATTTGTAGCTTTATTTTAGACAAGTGCATCACCACACCGCACTTGGCTTTTACGAATTGCACGATCGTGCCTGTTATTTTTCTAACGGCGTCATCACGATTTCATTTCATGTACAGGTAACGGGCTTATCGCATTTTTTACTCGTTATCCAAGCGTCTTGGTGCATGCCGCAGCTACAGCACGTTTTCCATTTTGAGAGTTGTGGCCAGGTATTTTATAAAACTTACCTCTGGCTAAGAAAGGATAGTAAAATAGCTTTTTTTCTTATTCTATTTTACACCGTCATATTTTCACATGTGATTTTGCCCTCTGGAAGCAGTGTCAACAATTATAACATCAAACCTTAAACAGATAATTTTATTTCTTTCACTCACTTTGCTATACTGTATGTGCTCGGTTAGTATGCAAAAAACAGTTTAACCATTTAAGGATTTATCACCCACTCTTACCAATTTTCGTATAGGAATTAGGACTGAAGATTAATGAATAAAAAAAATCCTCTTCAACCACCAAAATGAGTTGTGTTTGTTTCTCGAAAAATATCTTCCAATTTTTAGACCAAATTTGATAGCTTAGACTTAGAATATGCTGGATATTATATCATTAATAAAAACTTTTTTAAATTATGGGCTTAAGCAATTTTCATTAACTTATTGCCTTACGATTTTTATTAAATTCGAAACTTCTTGAAACGTTGGTTGTTGTTAATTTGCCGTACTGTATGTTACAGGATAAAAATAGAAGAATTTCCATCCAAATAATAAATAGTGTTGTCAAACAACTCAGCAAAAAAACAATGATCTACTGTATATGGTAAAAATACCACGAGGGTATTTTAGTTTGGGAAAATTTTGTGCCTAAAAGCACCTGAAGCCTTTTTAGAAAATCGATTTTTTCCTGCTTGCCTCGAGTAGAATCAACCTGAATTGTACAATCCAATTTTGTGTTTTTAGTTTAGATTTTAAAAGAATAGCTGAGGAAGTATAACTTTTTGAAAAATTAAATGGAAAAAGACAAATGCTTTTGATAGACTGCTAGCAAGCCAATGCATATTCTAAAATCTAAATCACTGTCAAATATCACTGATTTAAGAATAGACACTTTAGTGAGCTAAGTTGAAATAGTAAAAAATCGCAATCTTTATTGAAAAATAAATCTCTAAATACGTATAATTCCACTTATGGCTATCACGAACATGATTGTCAGCTAATGAAATAATTAGAAGTGGCATTGAATTATAAATGAATATGGTACTGCAATAAAGAATATATAAAGTATATGTTACCGTATAGCTGTGAAACCAGTGATTTTATGAAATCCATGAAATGTTTAGAATTTCATAAAATAACGGGATCATTATTTCAGTAATTTTATGAAATGCCAAGATATTTTGTAAAATCACTAGTTTTACAGAATTATTGTAACATATACAAGCTTTAGACAGCTAATTTTAAAAGTTTAAAGAATGTCAGTCAAAAGTAAAGATTTTCGTAAATTCTTGAACCATGTTATCATCATATCTATCAAATTATTTATCTTTCTGAATAAAACAACGCCTGAGATTTACCAGGGACAAAACGTCACTACAAAAATGATTTCGCACCAGCTTCAGCTTTTAATGCTTTCCGCGATAACACTCTGACTTGTGAAGAGAAGTAGGGAAGTTCGACACCTAGTCTACACGTTTGATTTTCATATGCTCTTCGGAAATTCACTTCAAGTAAAATGTTTTAAGGAATTATTATACTGCTTATATACAATATGACTCTACCTTAAATAATAAGCATAATTATTGTACGTCAATATAAATAAAAGTAATTACATATGTTAGTAATAGTAAAAGGAAAAAAAAAGTAGTAGCCTACTTTCCCTACTGAAACTATTTTTCTATATAATTTTGTTTGGTATATTTAGAGAATTAAACGAAAGCTTATTCAAAAATATTTTTAAAAAGTCTATATTTTGTGTGTTTGAATAAAAAATTAAAACAAAATGTGAGGCTAAGCCTTATTATTTTAGCCATGTTGCAAATTAAATGTTTGTATTTTTTTATTTTTATAACTTTTATACGTAAATTAATGCTGACAGTATCTTTATTTAATTTCTTTTTTAGTTGGTGCAGTCAACTTTTGGTTTCTATTGAATTTGTGACTGTAGACTAACTACTTCCTTCTCTTTGCATTTATTTTAGTTTACTAATGAGCAACGAGAGAGCTTAATTGAATTTATAAAGTTGAATATTTCAAGCATAGATAAATG
This sequence comes from Diplosoma virens, assembly GCA_963680785.1. NCBI lineage: Eukaryota > Metazoa > Chordata > Ascidiacea > Aplousobranchia > Didemnidae > Diplosoma > Diplosoma virens. The sequence continues at coordinate 47,644,519 of OY796881.1, read as the reverse complement.
TATTAAGCTTTGAATCTCGAGATAAAAACTTTGAAGGATATGTATTCGTAACTTTAATTTACTGTAAAAGATAGGGTGTCTTTTCTTTCATCTATTTTCACTGCGATAGACATTCATTAAAGTTTTTTCAACTAATCTATAACAGTTTAGTAAAAAAATTATGGTGTTTTCTGGTGAGCAAAATAAGTAATAATAAAGGAGCACCTTTACTACTCCCTTGAAGAGTTTTATTTATTACATGGGAGGGATAATCAGTGGTGATTTTTCGTTACTTTAAAAGCAACGTCGTTATTGTTACTTGTTGCTTATGAAGAGTATAGCAAGCGTCACTCGCTACTTTTCCTTTTTGCAAGTCTGGTTTCGTTAAAAGAACATACTTTTACCATTTTTTTATTGTTGCATTATGATTTGCCATGCAATTAAATAAACTTATTATTAAAAGTGCAGGAACATTTTTAGGAATACAAATAAAAGTACGATTCGACTACATACTGTTTTAAAAACAAGCTGAAAATGTACGAAACAATATGGCATCATTCTAAAATTAAAATAAACAAAATGGTTGAGATTTAAAAACTCGATTATGTGACTCAAAGAAAGACTACTGAATTTCACAAGAACTAAAAATAAGCATTGAATAAATATACATCTCATGACTTTTTAATGCAAAAGTGGTTATATCAAGGATAACGAAACAGTAACTGGTGAGTCACAAGATAACCTATTCTAAGCATTTAAAAGAGTTATATTTGTTTCAGAAATATAAACAAGCATGAACGAATATTAAGCAGAAAAATTACAAAAAAAAAACACTATTCAAGGTTTTTTTTCAAGCAAATAAAGACTTTCTATATACTTCCAAAGAAATTTGATCGAATTTTATGAAAATTTATATGATTTTATTTTGAGTAAATTTTCGTATTTGGTCCGTAAGTTCAATAAAAAGGTTTGCCATCCATGGATTTGACAAACTCTTGTAGAACAAAAAAATTAATTATTGAAATAAATAATGGAAGAAGGAAGGTTCATAAACGCTTACGCTAATGAATAACTTCTTGCTTAACATCGTCATTTCCCAACTAATGATTTATGGAAGAAAAATTCAGGACTGCAAATAAGACTAATCATCTTTGCAAAATTGTAATCATCTTTGTAAGGGTTCTTTTCTACTGCGAGCGTGCAATTGAGTATTCTTTGCTTGCTTAATTGATTTTTTTTGCTTCGGTTAGTGCTTGTTTAGATTTTAAGAGCGGAAAGATCAATAAAAGAAACAAAAAATTTTTTATAGAGTGACGTCATTATGTTTGTTTTATTTCTTCTTTCTTAATAAAAACCTAAAAGCCAACAAAACGAAAAATGTTTTTATTTGGCTACTTACCTTTTACGTATTGACTCAACCTAATGATAAAGCAAATTTTAAAAAGCAAATCTAGATTTCAAAACAATTTGTTTTTTGATCTTGATGAATTATATAAATTTGCAAATATTTAAAAAATTATATATAATTAGTTAGACATGAACGTTGTCAACTACAGGTTATAGTTTAAAGTTTTTGATCTTCTGACTTACAGGCAACAATGGAGGCGTTAGATATACAGTAACACTCAAGCAAATCACTTTAACCCAGGGGTGAGAAATTTTATTGCACCAGCGGGTCGCATTTCAAAATTAAAAATTAGATGCGTGCGGCATAAAATTTTAGAGGGGAGACAATATAGCTTTGCCCAAATTTTATTGATGATTTCCCGAAGTCTTATAATGTTGCTTTGCCGGTGATGACCAAAAATATAAAAAAGCGGGGCGCAACAGCTTTTTTCATTTTTGGTCGTCACCAGCAAAGCAACATGATAAAGACTTTTTTCTAAAGTTTTTTCAGTATGCTTCTTTCCAACCTCACGCGGGCCGCAGGTTCCTCGCCTCTGTTTTAACCTTTTTTCTAAGATACCAAAGCGTTACCACTTAATTGGCATTCACCCGCTGCCGACTTACATCACAGAAAAAACTGACACAGGGCAGCTAAACTTTTTTTCTCTAAAGAAATTAATTACCTTGTATATCAAAAATAAATTGAAAAGAGATCATTAGTAATTCTGTCAAACCTTTTTTTTTAGAAAAAAGTTTAATTTATTAATTTGCAAAAAATGCTTGCAAAGTGTTTGTTATTTGTAGCATTCAGGGTATATTCACAAATAAAAGTAGAATACTTTTTTACTAGAACAATCTCGCTAATTAGCGAGTAGAATATAAAGACCAAGAACACAAAAGGTCAATACTTCAAACCGGATAGCGATAAATTAAAAATAGATATTAGCAATCGAAAAACACGTTAAAAGTCTTTAACAAAAATTTATTACCCTTTTCATCATAGTCAAATTGACGATTTTATTTAACTGGTCAAATTCGGTAACTCGTAAATTACTTAACTCGTAAATTGCTAAAACACGATACTCGTAAATTCATTAATAAAATCATTCAAAGTTTAATAGGCCAAATATTTAGTATTCTTTTGGTTACGGAAAGTTTTTCTGAAATAATAGGGGATTTCTTGTATGCGATCGAACATGTTGAAAGTCTTTTTACAAAAATCGCCAACATGTCAAAAACATAAAAAAAGGCTTTAACTTATCGACTTGCATAGGAAAAGTAGTAGTCCTTTAAAAAATAGTTTTTCGCTTTCTGGTTACGTAGTAATAAAGTTTGTTACTGCATTGCCATCGTGAAGAATTTAATAATACCCTTTACTGGTCAATACAGAAGATAGTGTGCAAACGTTTCAACTTTTATTTTCTTCATGTTAATAACTTTTAGCAAACAACATTTTGCTAAAACTCCGGTGGGAAATACCCTTCAGTGTTTTCCCTTTTAAACCTGTATGCTTTCGTACAGTTTCGGAAAATTTACATTGCGCGCATTATTTTTACCATTTCTTGCTAATTAAATGTAACAAATCAATACAAAAAATATTTCTCATTCCTCTTTTCATACAACTTGTTAAAATTCGAATTCTTTTTAGATAATTTGCTAAGAATCAAAATCTTTTTTTACGCAACTCTTTTAAATTCAAATTCCTTTTCAAATACCGGTAACTTTTTTAAATTCGATCGAATAGACAATTTTTTTTCTGTGCTGTTCTTCATGTTCGGCTTCGAACTAAGCCGTAAAAGCGAGTTTTTAATTTTTTAAAGAAAGTTGGAGTTAGCAGCTTGTATATTTTATTTTTTATTGATTTCATTTCGTGCGAAGTCGAGCGTCACGATAGGAAAACCAGAAAGCCCGAAAAGTAGAAACAAGTTTATGTTGAGATTACAACAAAAGAAATTATGGTGTAACCACCTACTGCTGAATTGTTTTCCCATCATGACGCTTTGAGTGTGATTATAATTCGAAGCAGTTTGCCTCAACAGTCCGGAGGGAAATACCCAAATAAATTTCCCTTGTGCTAGTTGTATCTTTCTATACAGTAGAGTGCTTACGTGCAATTTCGAAAAACTTTATTAGTCATATTGGTTGAACAAATTTAAATCTTTAAAATTAGTAACCACACAACATAAAAATCTATCACTTGTCTATTTTAATTTCAATTGATTAAAGCATTAAAGACTTTTTCTCGTTTCGTAAGTCCTAAGTCAATAAGCTCAATCTTTTATTTTGTCAAAATTATTCTATTGTATAATCTCAAACAAGCACACAGTGTTCTATCGTTCTTAAAAGTTCTGCTTTAATAATTTACAATAAATCACACCGAATTCCATGACTTGAAATAGCTGCAAAACCCTGGTAACAAAATAATTCACTCTGGTGTAGAAGTATGATTTAGCATGTATAAATCGAAAGATTTTCTTTAGCAAATTTTCTTGGTTTTTTGAAATGTGGAATTTAATCACGTAAGACGTGCGTCGGTGTTGCGTAAAACTGACGTATGAATAAAGCGACTTACACAGTGCAGCGCGTTGAGTTGAATAATTTTTAAAATAATCAGTTAGAATTTTTAAAACGAAATTTCGTCAATTTCGTGATTTTATTAATAGGAAGAAAGTACTTTTGAGGTATTTTTGAAATGCTGAGTATATTTTTTAAAAATGAAGAAATACAATTAAACAGTTTTCGTCTTTTAAGAGATAAATTGAAGAAAAAATTGTAGTTTTAGTTTGTTAGTGCCGTATGATATCCCAGGATCTTTATTAAAAAGTGGAACGGTTTGCTTAGCATTGCTGACTATTTTTAACCGAACAGCATATTGGCTTGCGAGGACAATTAATTCAAAAAGGACTTCGCATTAAAAGTAACGAAAAAAGTACAGTTATTTTTTTGGCAGCTAAATTGCCTGTAGCTATAGCAGCCCTGAACAGCTTGGGTTAAGCTCTATCGTAGGCGAACTGGTTTTAGGCATTCAATTCGTCTATGCACAAATGGGTTTAGCTCCTTCACCAAATTGCGAGTGTGGCGCCACTGAACAAACCGCAGACCACGTCTTAAAATACGTGAGGCACGTCATGGAGCCCAAGGTCTGACAATTTTGGCTGACGAAATCCGATGCGGACACAACACCATCACTGTCAGCACCTAACCCGGGCAGTACCTAACCTGGGTTAGTACAAAAATAAACCCTCGGCCCCAGTCCTGTTTGTGTCTGACGCACTCGGCAAAAAAATTCTCATTGAAAATAAATTTTAGTTTTGATAAGTGGAATTTGTTGCATACGTTAAGCTTGCACACTAAGAAAATTAATGCAAGACATACAAAGTAGAAGATGAAAAAATATTTACTTGATTGTTAAAACTCACTCCTGCTGGCCGCATGTGGCCCGCAACAGCATTATTTGTGGCCGCCGAAAGAATTTAATTATTATTATACACCAGAGATGGCGAACCCTGGACTCGCGATCGCGCCAAAATTATGTTATATTAGTCCGAGATTTAGTCGGGAGATTTATTAATACCGTGATAATAACTACTGCTTCCGTGCGTTGTGGGGAGGCCTTAGATTCAATCTTTATAAAGTTTAAGAAAAACAATATTGATAACGTATAAAAAATTTAGCGGAAGGTGAAGCAATTTGGTGAAGTTGAATCTAGTAGCAAAATCTTGTTCATAAACTGTTGTATCTTTGCACAAATACGCAGGTTTATTAAATAACCATAATTAAAATTCACAAAAAGTATTTAGCCATAGAATGCTTTTAGTTCGTTTACTGTAGTAGCTTGATGACTTTGAACTGACTGATGAACCGAAATAGATGCGCAAATTTAATTTGTTACAATTATGCTTGGAGATACGCATGTCCAATAATGATTAACACCTCCCCAAATAAACTACGACAAAAAAATATATACATATTAGCAACAATATTTTTTTGGAAGTCTTTTTTTTTTGGTAATCTCGGATTGTTGCGTTGGTTCATCGAAGAAGAACTAGATGCGTGGTCAGTCCCGGCTGGAAGTGTTTCTGTAGACAAAACGCTCGTTGGGATTTCACAGGGATCATCATCTTGATCCAAACCGTATCGAGGTCGAAGTTGATCAAGATGTCTTCTCCAAGTTGGTCCTCGAGGAATGACTCGTACGTTGACACTTCGTGTACCATGGACTTTCGTAACTATCGCAGGCACCCATCGTGGGTCACGATCTCTTCTAGGGCCGAAGTACAGTGCGTAACAAGGGTCACCTAGTGTATAATGATGTTCGACTTTCGAAACCAATTCCGAGTCTTCAGCATTTGAATGTTTGCCTGATTGTCTTGACTGTCTTTCCTGCAGGAGATGCGGAATAGATGGAACCAAAGTGTCAGTTTTGGTGCGAATTCTTCTCCCATTTAACAATTCGCTTGGTGACAGTCCCGATGCAAAAGGAATCCTTAAATTCTTGCAGAGCTTCCTTTGGAGGTAACGAGGATTTTCTCAATGCCTGTTTGAACGATTGTATCAAACGCTCGGCAGCACCGTTTGTTGCTGGATGATAAGGTGCTCCGGTGAGATGTACAATGCCTCGTTGTTTGCACCATGGATTGAAGGTTTAGTAGGCTTATTTTGAAATTGGCCACAGGAAGAGCATTTGTGACATAAATCCTCGATGTCAAAGTCAATTCTTGGCCAATAGACAGTTGACCTGGCAAGTTGTTTCATCCGTTGCATGCCGAAATGTCCAAGGTGTAATAATTTAAGAATATGATTACGTAGGGTTGAAGGAATTATTACCCGTAAGCCGTAAAAAAGGCAACCATTCTCTGTTGACAACGGATTTTCCAACTTTTTGAAGTCTTTAAGGTCTTCCGAAAATGCATTCGGCCATCCTTCCTTCACGAATCGCATTACTTGGGAAAGAATTGGATCCTTGGCAGTTTCTCTGATTAATAAACGCTATCGACATCTTCTTCCATTCCTCCACATCAAAACTTGAATCATTTGAAAATGGCAAGCGACTAAGAGCATCAGCATTACCATGGTCCTTGCTTCTACGGTATTCCACCGTGTAGTCGTATTGATGGACTGGTAATGCCCATCGTGCAAGTCGATTCGCGGCCATTGCAGGAGTACCTTTATCAGGGGCAAACAAGGTCACTAAAGGTTTGTGATCGGTAACCACAATGAACTTACGACCATAGAGAAACTGATGAAATTTCTTCAAAGCATACACTAAAGATAGTGCTTCTTTCTGTATTTGACTGTAGCGTCTTTGTGTCGCCGATAAGATTTTAGAAATATTGAGAATCGGACGCTCGCTTCCGTCTGCAAAGCGATGAAATAATACCGCTCCAATTCCGCATTCTGAGGCGTCACAAGATAAACCCATCGGAAGAGATGGGTCATAGTGAGCAAGTACAGTCCGTTTGATCTTTTTGAAAGATGTCGCTTCTTCTTCACCCCACTTCCACTGTTGTCCTTTGCGTGTAAGCTTGTGCAACGGCTCGGTGATTTCCGAAAAATATGGAGGTAAGAATTTAGAATAAAACTGCACAGATGCTAAAAAAGATTTTAACGTAGAAATGTTCTTGGGTGTAGGCATTTCTAGTATGGCATCAACTTTAAGTGTGACCCAGGTAATCAATTGATACTTGGGCGAAAACACATTTTTCACGGTTGCAGCGAAGACCTTTTTCTTCTAGTCTTTTGAACAAAGCTTGCAGGTTCATCAAATGATCTTTTGCGTTGTCACCACTTACCAAAATATCATCGAAATATACAGCAACTCCTCGCAAATTTTGCGTTAACTGTTCCATGATTTCTTGGAAATACCCTGGTGCGGATTTAATTCCGAAAGGAAGTCTTTTCTGAAGTAAAACTCCTTTGTGAGTGCTGAGAGCCAGCTTCTTTTGGCTGTCAGGAGAAAGTCGCTAGATCAATGTTACTAAAGCAGTAACCACGTCCTAGCTTGCGCATAAGATCTTCTGGGAGAGGAATTGGTTGACGATGGTCTTTCAGTTGCGAGTTCACAGTCACCGAATAATCTCCAAAAACTCGGATGCTTGCTTTTGCTCGACCTGGCAAAGGAGACTTCCGAATAGGAACCACGGGGGTGCCGTACGAGTTAAAATCTGTAAGCTCCCATACACCTCTCTTAATTCCTGCTTCGTATGCTTCATTTAAATCTTGTAGGATTGAGAACGGAACAGGTCTTGGCTTTTTGAAAATAGGTTTAGCTTCAGGTTTAAACCGTATGTCCAGTGAAAAATCTTTTAGACAACCCAATGTTGATTCAAATAAAGTAGGAAACTCTCCACATAATTGAATATATGCCGCATGTAAAAGAGTTTTCTGGACCACTTGTAGTGACGTGCTCTATCGTTGTAGTAGATTCAGCACAACTTACATGCATACAGATTGCAGATGACCTGTTTTCTTGCAGAAGCTGCAAATAGCTTTAATGTGGGGACAAGCTTTGCTGAAATGTCCAGAATTTCCACATCTGAAGCAGGCGGTTTTCTTTTCTTGCGTTTTGGAAGTTTTGGACTTTTGACCGTGTACGGTTTCCTTTGCTACCTTGGCTGCTTCTTCCACTTCTTGAGCCACTCTGATGGCGTTGCTAAACTTCAGTTCATCGTCCTTGAGCTTGAAGAGTGTCTTCAAAACTGCTTCGTTGTCGACTGAACAGATATGGATCTTTAATGGATTGAAAATCACATGTAGCTGCATCTTGTCGTATTCTGCTTGCCAGTTCAGGAATAGTTTGGCCAGGTTTGCGTTTCATGTCAGACCAAAACTTGAAACGTTCTCTTTGACAACAAATCGTTTTGGGTCAAACTGCTCTACCATAAACGTCTGAATATCATTCATCGTTAGCTCATGTATGCTTTTAACAGGTTGTTGCTGAGCCGCTAAGTTGCTAAGCATTTTGTAAACGGAGTTAGATTGGTTGGTAAGAAAAATTTGTGCAGATGTGGAATCGAATAGTTGAAAACTTGCCATCGGTGTTGGAACATTTTCTCGCGGGTTGTTCAAGCTGCTTTGTAAAGTTTTCAGCTGCTCTTGAAGCATTGTCATTTGCTCTTTGTGCTGCTTGTTCTGCTCGCGATGCTCGTCGCGTAAAACTGCCATTTGCTCTTGGTGTTGCTTATTTAACAACAAAATTAGTTCAGAAATTTCACTCATATCGACAATTCAAGCTGTTAATGCAAATTCAACAAATTTTCTTTTTTTTCTAGACGCAGATGAGTTACTTTAATCCTCGTCGGCACTTTTGCCTGTTGTATCTTTGCACAAATACACAGGTTTATTAAATAACCATAATTAAAATTCACAAAAAGTACTTAGCCAAAAAACAACCGTATTGAAATAGAATGCTTTAGTTTGTTTACTGTAGTAGCTTGATAACTTTGAACTGACTGATGAACCGAAATAGATGCGCAAATTTAACTTGTTACAATTATGCTTGGAGATACGCGTGTCCAATAATTGATCGAGCAGAAGGCGCTGATTAAGATTAAGCGTTTAAGAAAACACTATGTCATCGATTGCACAATATCACAACATATACATTGATGGTTAACCACAGCAAATACAACGCCTGTTTATCATGAAGATGAAGACAATTCAGAGTTCTCTGATTTAATTCATTTATCATGTCTTTGATCGTCGTCATCGTTTGAAGGGTATCCACTCCAGGTCAGATACAAACAGGACTGGCCCCGAGGGTTTATCCTTTTACTATCCCAGGCTGCTGTACTGTCTGAATCAAATGCTGGCAGTGATGTTATTAAGCCACCATCAATTTTCCTCATCCAAAACCGTCAGACCTCGTGCTCCATGTGGTGCACGATGTATAGGGCACGCTGTTAGTACATGGTCTGCGGTTTGTTCAGAAGCGCCACACTCGCAATTCGGTGAAGGAGCGAGACCCCATCTGTGCATGGACGAATGGAATCGCCCAACGCCAGTTCGTTGGCGGTTGAGCTTAACCCAAGCTGCTCGGGGTAAGCCCATCCCAACAGGCCTGGTACCGGTCCCGGGCACAAAAACACGGAGCCTGGAAGCATTTTCACATTACTTCGCTTTCCATTTACGTCGATATGTCGAAAGGGATTGGATATAGTGTTACTATTTTACTAGCCTATCTGGATCTCCAAGCAGTAATTGAAACTGATGTTTTATCTCGTAACTCAATTTGTAAAACATTTTCAACAATTTGAAAAGAAAATATTTTGTTTTATTATTTGAAATAAAATATAAATTTTGTTCCATAAGAAGTAGAAATATAAATGTGCTTTTTGAAATGCGGTCCGACTTTAGTTTATAAAAAAGTACACCAAGGTGTAATATTGACTTGATAAACTGTAGTAAAAAAAAAGTTGATGAATATTAAATTACAACTCGAAAATTTTTTAATTTCTAATTTTTTATCTTATTTCTCGGGAATAAAAAGTTTATTATAATTAAAAAAACAATTAGACCTTAGACCAAAGGTCTCAAACACGGGGCCCATAAGAACACTTTTACGACCCGTGACGCACATTTGTTAAACTATAATTATGCTCAAAAAATTTACACTGTTACTTTTAATGCTAAAACAACTGAAAAAGAAATGGACGATTTTTTAAAACTCTTTGAAAATGTTTTACAAATTGAGTTACGAGATAAAACATCAGTTTCAATTACTGCTTGGAGATCCAGATAGGCTAGTAAAATAGTAACACTATATCCAATCCCTTTCGACATATCGACCTCTTTAATCCAAGAAATAACAAAGAACTGGGCAAAACTAGAAGCTTTCAACTTTGGCAGACATAAAAAATTCAGTTTTTTAAGAAACCCTTATCTCCATTTTTATTTTACAGATTTACAAACAGATTATATTCCAGAGACCATCAAAATTAACGACAGGTACATTACCGTTATTCTAACAGAAGAAAACAAAAATAGATGTAGGGGAGTGTGGGGCCCGGCTGGACACTGGATACAGTCGGACATTGTAATTTGAAAAAAAGTTGGAAACTCTGAAACTTCGAACTGCAGACATCAATATATTTCACTACAGAGCATTCACTCGTGTTAGTTTGAAAAAACAAATTATTGTAAAATAAATGTGGTAGATGAATTTTGCTTTTGTGGGTAGGTAAGTAATTTTGGAAAGGGTATATTTGAACCTGTTTTTACCTTAGCTTTAATTTAAATTCTTCTCACTGTTGATACAATTTAGAACTTGGTTTATTTGCTATCTTATACCATAAAATAATTTGAGGTAACTTTTAAAGCCTGAAACAAATCCTTTACCTAACCCTCCTACAAACTTTAACCCTCCCTCAACCCACAATTGGCTCCGACTGACACTCATCAAACCATCTTCCTCTCTTTTCTCAAATTACGAAAAAGAAATAGCTTTCAGAACTATCTATAAAGGCTATTCATGGGGATGCTTTTTCATTAAACACAACATAAAACCCCGTAACCCTAATGATTTCTTATGCAAAATATGCAGCTCTAAAACTGATGACCCTCACCATCTATTCTCTGAATGCCCACCAATCAAACAACTAACTCTATTCCTAGAACCCCTATTGGCGAAAACACTTCAAAAACCAATCTCTATAACCAAAGATGTCATTGATCTCTTCAATAACACGGCACTACAAAAACTGCCCCAAATATTAATAACAAAAATGTCTTCCCCAATTCGAATGCATGCCCTTGAACTTCGTAATTTAACTGAAACATATAACACACAAATATCGCCAACTTTACTAAACGAAACTCACTACAAATCGAATGTAAATTCAAATCATTCACTAAAAAAATTTCTTATAACCCTTAACTGATATATAGTCATTACTTTAAACACAATTAAACATAATGCTTTCAATATTGTTACCTATTATATATTGTACTCTGCAATGATCCATTGTGTTTGCAAAGATAAGTGATTTGATAACCTGTGTTTTTTTCATTCTGCTAATATTGTCTTAAAAAAAAAAGGGACCTTTAACAAAATTGCATATTTGAAATAACAAAATTGCATATTTGAACTACAATTTCGTTATTTTTATGTGTTTCTTTTATTGCTTATGTGTTATATAAAATAAAAAAAATAAAAAAATAAAAATACATAAAAAAAATAACTGGGACGAAGCAGGTAGGGTTGCCGGAGTTTCTAATTTTAGCTATTTCGGCTAATTTCAGAGGTATGCTGATGTTGCTGGCTAAAAAACAAATTTTCTTTTTGCCATTGCATCTTTGGCTAATTCTGGCTAATTATGACTTCACTATGTAACTAGATATTTAAATATTTATCCATACATGCTGGAAATGTGAATCTAAAGTCAAAATACAACTTTATTTCTTGTCTTAAACTGATTTTGTTCAAACAAGCATGATTTGAGACAAACCGTACAAGTTCAATATTTGTTCATAACCAGTTCAAAACAAGACACTTCGTCCTTTTGAATGGGCTAGGCTACCATGCATCAATCAATCAATCAATCAATCAATCTATTTATTTGTTTTATGCTTCAAAACGAAAAATACACCAATATATGTGAAAAAAAGTTTTCGAAAGCACAGGAAGTCAAATCATGTAAATCTTTATCAATCATTGTTAGTGAATGAAGATGCTATTTAGTAAGTATCTTTATCAATCATCTATGCGACTAAATAAGATAACGGAAATATTAGTTCAACCAAGCAGAAGTCAAATCATGTAATCTTTATCAATCATTGTTAGTGAATGAAGATGCTATTTAGTAATGCATTTGTGGAACGTGTTTTTTCATTTGTGATAAATTTAAAAAACAAACAAAGAAACAAATTGAGTATTAGTACATTAAACTCTGTTTTAAGAATAAAATCATATTTATTATCAAGTAAAATATGTTGCAAAGATTTCCAAGTTACCAAAAAAAAAAATGCTTAGTCTGTTCACTACTAATATGCATTCATCAACTGTTGAAATTAGAGAGAAAGATCAACCTAGGAGTAGTAAAGTTAGTTCTGAAAAAAAGTGGAAGGTGAATTTGAAGAGGTTATAAAACAAGCTTTTTAATTAACTAAAAAGTCAGGTTTTTTCAATTACATAATGTTTTTTAAAGATCTTTGGTTTATGGCAAGCAAGAAATTTACTATAAAAAGATGAGTATAGGGAATCACTCCTAACTCTGCCACTGCTTTAATGAATATAACCAAAATCACTTTTGGTTATATTCATTAAAGCAGTGGCAGAATTACTTTAAACACTTCCCCGTGTCGTAAACAAAACAAAAATATAACCAAAATCACTTCCCCGTGTCGTAAACAGCGAAGTACCAATGTGATATTGGTCGAAATCGAATGAGTCTTTGTACTTTTGCACAGTAATGTGTCATTTGCCTCGATGGTAAGAGGTCAAATTACCCCTGTGTGTGCATTTTCTCGATCAATTGAATATATTGCAGGCCAAAAGTGATTTTGGTTATATTCATTAAAGCAGTGGCAGAGTTAGGAGTGATTCCCTATACTCATCTTTTTATAATGTTTTTTGTCACATAATAATACCTTTTATCAATAAAATAAATAGAGTTAAAATTTAGCAATTATGTAGCATGTTTTACCGCAAAATTGGCTAATTTTGGCTAACTTTTTACTGAGGCATGGCTAAAAGTGCTTTCAACTGTCTGGCAACCCTGGAAACAGGTCTGTCGGCACTTGCTTGTTGATTGACTTGACCATTCTTTGTCAATAAATTGTTAATGGGAACTCTGTGCTTGACGCTGGTTACATATCTGTTTGATTCGCGGTTCCAGTTTCGTCAATTTTACCCTCAAATCACCCATTTTGGTGATTTCTAGTTAATTTCTCCTAGCATGCAGCAAATCCTCAGCAGCGCTAAAGCCACATTCGACTAAATAAGATAACGGAAATATTATCAGTTTTTGTCTTACCAAAGTGGTGGAGGGAGGATATTTCTTTCCACATCGTGGTTCCTATAATCTTGATAAAGAATTTTCTTGGATTCATCTTGCTGTAATTCACACAATCCATGGCTCTGATACAGCATATAAATCTGCTAACAGTGGTTGAGTCAATCAGAAGGAACACCATTGCTTTTAAATAACGAAATCTTTATTAAAGTTATCAATTAGCATTTCTAAGTGTTCAGCGATAACTGTATTTACCTCTTGAGTGACCTCACATTTTTTTAGCCAAAAAAATGGATCATAACATTTTGACAAAGCATTGTTTCTGCACAATGAGAATGTCACAAATCTAAATTTTTGCTTTTGCATCGCAAGTTTTGTATTGGCTCCTTGGAGCTGTTTGCTTAAAGAACAAAGTTTTTAAGAATATCTTCTAAATAACTCACATGAGATTTTGCCTGTATAGTCATCAAAAAAAAGCATTTCAGATTTGTCTTTCAAAAGCTTACGGAGTGGTTCAAATAGTTCAACAAATCTTCTTAAGCAGTTTTCCTTCAATAGCCACCTTACTTCGGTTTGGAGCAACAATCTCGCATGATCCGCACGATTAGCCTCGCAAACCTTTTTGAACAGACATTCTGCTTTGAAATTTGCTTAGATAGAATTTGTTAGGATTTGAGATTTTGTTTTAAAACTAATCCCAACACAGTATAACAAAACTTATTCAAATAGAATTTATTAATTAAATACAATAAAACCACGTCTTTGTCCCAGAGTAGCGCTATCACTTTATGCATTACTTCGTTGCCTGTCTACTAAATCGTCACTAAAGTGAACATGACCGCATATCCAAATCATTGAACGTGGAACAGAGAAACGCCATTGCTCCAAATTTCGCACGATGAATATAATGGGAAACGGAGCACGACGGAAAAAATAAAAGCATAAGTCGAGCATGCTGCAGCCACGCATTCGGCATATACTTGGACTGTCATCCTTTGTCAATTATAAACATTCTGTGTTTTGACCCATCATGGAGGAGGAACTGTCTGCAGCACACGATACAATGTTGGGTTTAGGAATTTTATGATTATTAAAATAATTACCGAGTTTGTTGTAGAAATCAACTCGTCGAGTAGTTGTTTCTTAGTGACTGACAAAATAGCAATTCTTCTTGAAACTTTTTTTGTCGATACATCTCACGTATGCTAATAACAACGCTTCACTTTTTCGTATTGTACATTTATCGATTTGTAATAAGAACTTTTGTGATTCTAACTTTTCGAGAAGTTGTTTTTCAACGCCTTGCCCCATCTCGTCAATTCTCCTGCTGACTGAGCTGTTGCGAAGTGGCAGTGCTTGTACACCTTCGTCATCTATTTGCAAAATGTTTTTACTAAAACAAATATTGCTGGTTTTTGGAAGTTTTTTGGTTTTTGTTTTCTAATTGTATGATTCTTTTCATTTTTCGCTGTAAGCAAAGAAATTTCGTAACTTGCTTCAAGAGCACGATTTAGAGTTGCCGTTTGAGTAGCAAATAATGAAATAATTTTTGTCCGGTTCTTTTTTAAAGTTTCAAAATATTTCAAATTTGAGTTGACACGGTTGGGATGCTTAGATCTCAAATGTTTTTTTCTAGACAAATACATTTCATTGACTCGTTTCTTAAAGTTTGTTGGCATAGTAAGAGGGTATACGGTCATCATACACGGTAGGTATAAAACCAAATTTCAAAAACTCTGTTGAGTATTGACAAACCTTTTTATTTTCCTTGATCATTTGTTTTCAATTATAAACTTAGGCTAGTTTTGGGCTAATTTATTACGACTGGTATAGTAATGCAATAAGCACCATTGCAATAGCACTGAAATTTGATTTAAAGAACAAAAATATTAAAAATGTGCAAAAACAGCAGTTAGAAAAGTCAGGTTTTGTTTACTAATACTCCCCGCGATTTTCAGAAGCGCATGAACTTTTGGTAACACCGAAAGTTCATAAACGCCAATTTCGTCAGCTTAGTTTACCGCCTTAAGAAACCTCAGAACTTTTGTGTCGAGGAAAACAGTATTGTAAATAAGAGTTGAATAGTCATACCTCTGAAATATTCATTTGTGCATCAAAATTTTCTAAACTGTTCATCTATAATAATTACAGCACTCGGCTAAACTTAGTATTTCAGCCTCTGTCTTTATTGCAACATCATTTAATACCATTATCATTTAGTTCGGATTTATTTAATTTTCAGAGTAGTAGAGCAGTTAAGTTTAAGTGTCATCATTTGTACTCATGGTGTATCAACCAATGAAAATGTTGGTAAAAAAGCAAAAAATTGCATCAAATACATGGGTTCGTATAAATTTGTGTACAATTGTGCACATTAATTAATTTGCATACGAATTACGTCAAATCCAAAAAAGTAATTGTTTTATGTATAGGTGATCAAACCCTTTATATAAAAACAAAAAACTAATTTTTTGCTCATTTCCTTCAAGGGGCGTGTACGAAAGGAATTGGTAAATAAACCAGCTTAATATGTCTACGCAATCAGTTTGACTGTGAACAAGTGCATTTCATTTTTAATTTTCTAAACAAAATTGTTTCGTAATGTCTTAAATCTCCATGCCCCACCTAAATTTTTCCTGGACCCCACCGGTGGGGTACATGCCTGTCACAAACTTTGTTCGGGAATCCCAAAGGACCAGTTGAGCTAGGTAACCCGAATACCTGCACTGAAACAAAGCTGTGTCTAAATTTTATTTTATTCCGGCTCAAGAAGTAGTTTTGCTATGAGCCTGACGGTTTATACAGTCGAATTAACGAAAGCTCGGATTGATTTTGTCGAAGACTTTTCTTCACAACAGACAGAGACCGCTGTCTCTAATAACAACAAATGTATTACAAAATCACGACCGACGAAATTCTATTCCACGCTTTGCCACACTGCAAAGCGAACTCAACGCTATAACTTGATTCGATCAACACAAAATAATTCTACCTCTGTAGAACAAAACTGCCAACCACTGGCATAAAATAAATTCAACAACTGTCCACCGACACAAAAATCTAACGGTCCACCTCCTGTGGCCAAACAAAATCACCTTCGCTCGAGCCGCCACTCGAGTCGCTTCAAATTACCTCACAACGATAATGATCATCATAATAATAATTCTCGCTACGCATCGGCTTTATATAGAAAACAAAATCACGTGACGTAAACTTTCTCGTAAATTCAAGATTCAGCCAGAAACCCCTGGAGAGTTCGTTACGCGAATCAAGTGGAATATACGCGAATTTTCCAGTACAATGATGTTAGTCAAAAAAACATATTACGTCAATACAAAGAGGAGAAAAAAAGAGAAAAAGATACATGTATCGAGCCATATAACAAATTGGACGTATATCGCAGACAGCGCTCAAAGAGCCGCATTTATTCTCTTATGATAAAACTACGAACTGCTTTTAACGGGAATACACTACATCGTTATGATAAAATTATGAATGAAGTGTGACATACGCCCCCCGCAAAGAAAAATATTATGCAATAATATTTTTAACAACACACACGAAATACAAATAATTTTACAAAACAAAACACGAAGTTATTCACACGAAAGTCTATACGATTATGCGGCTGAGATAGTCCGCCATAACGTTCTCCTTGCCGGCAATGTCTTTTACTACGAAGTCGTACCCCTGCAATGATAGAGACCACCGGAGTATACGATCGTTCTTGTAGCGGGCCGTGCTAAGGAAAGTCAGCGGCTTGTGGTCCGTTTGGAGGACGAACTTCTTTCCGGCCAGGAATAAGCGAAATTTACCAACTCCCCATATTATTGCCAAGCACTCCTTTTCAAGTGTAGAGTACTTTGTCTCCGCATTCGTCAACTTCTTGCTTGCGTACGCGACGGGGTGGAGTTTTCCCTCATGCTCCTGCATCAGAACAGCTCCAATTCCGCTGTTGGATGCATCCGTGCGTAGAGTGAAATTTCGCGAATGGTCGGGCAGTCTTAATATGGGCCGCTTCAGGAGAGCCTCTCTCAGAGTGTTGAAAGCTTTCTCCTGAGCCTCACCCCATTTGACAAAGTTTGGCTGCCCCTTCTTCGTCAGGTCCGTCAACGGTGCCGCAATAATCGCAAACGAAGGAATATAGTCCCGATAGTACCCGAGCAACCCACAAAATGATCGGACTTCCTTCTTTGTGACTGGACGCTTCGCTCGCGCAATCTTCTCTAGATTGTCATCGTTCGGCGTGATCCAGTCGTATCCGACATCGTGACCTAAAAATTCTACCGTAGATGCCCCAAAAATACATTTTGAGGGACGAGCAGTGAGGTTGGCCTCACTTAGTCTTTTCAACAATTCTTCCAAAGTTCGCAGGTGTGTCTCCCAATCTCTGGAGAATACAATCAAATCATCGATATAGCTCTCAACGCCAGACATGCCTGAAAGCACTTCCCTCATCCCACGAACCAGTGTAGCACCAGAGTTCTTCATGCCAAAGGGCATTCGAAGAAATTCATACGTCCCATCCGGTGTCACAAACGCGGTCTTGAATATATCTTCTTCTGCTACGGGTATCTGCCAATATCCTTTACTGAGATCAATTTTCGAAAAGAACTTTGACTTCCCTAAGTGTTGGAAAAGATCCTCCGAAGTCCTCATTGGCTCCGGATCCGAAATCGTTACTTTGTTCAATTTTCTGTAGTCGACGCAAATGCGATTCGAACCATCCTTTTTTTTCACAATAACCACCGGTGAAGCATACGGCGATGACGACTTCCTGATGACTCCCATATCTAACATCTCCTTTATTTCTTCTTTCAGTTCCTGCCGCAGTGCATACGGCAAAGGATAAGGTTTCAAGCGGACAGGCTCCTCATCTATCAAATTAATCCGGTGTTCAATCTTAGATGTTCTTCCCGGTACATCTGAGAAAACATCAGCATAATTTTCCATCAAGGCTTGCAGTTGTCGACTTTGGCTGTCGCCCAGTTCTGTGCCCAATTTGACGTCGCTTACATCTTCCTTTTGTTTGTATGTTCCCAATTCTAACAACGAATCCTCGTCTATGCTGGGCATCTCTTCATCCATTAACATTTCCGCACCAGCTGACATCTTTAAATCTTCTTTCTCTATTTCGGTCTTCACTTCATCCTCTCGGGCATAATATTTCTTCAACATGTTAGCGTGGTAATTCTTTTCTTTGTTTCCGACCAAAATTTTATAACCATTATCTCCCATCCTTTGGATAACTTCGTACGGTCCCTTCCATTGCATTAAAAGCTTATTATTGTTCGTTGGTAGCATTACCAAAACTTTGTCTCCTTTATTAAATAGTCGATCCTTCGTTTTCTTGTCGTAGTTTCTCTTGTATCTAGTCTGGTTCTTCGTTAGCTCCTCCTGAGCAAGTTTCATCGTTTCCTCCAGCCTCTCTCTCAACTCCAGCACATATTGATAGCTGGTATTCACTTCGGTTGATTCGCTTTCACCTGTCCATAGTTCCTTCAGAATTGCCATAGGTCCTCGCACAGTGCGACCATATAAAAGTTCGAAGGGCGAAAACCCAGTAGACGCTTGGGGAACCTCTCTATACGCGAACAAAAGTGGATTTATAAACCTATACCACTGCTTCGGTTGTTCAACACATAATCGCCTCAGCATCTTCTTCAGCGTACCATTAAATTTCTCAGTCAGACCATTGCAAATCGGATGATACGGTGTCGTCGTCAGCCTTCTGATCGACAATAATCTTGATACTTCTTGCATGCATTCCGACACAAATTGAGTCCCAAGATCACTCAATACTTCTTCCGGAATTCCAACTCGACTATATAGGTCTAAAAGTGCTTCTGCCACTGTCTCGGTGTCAATATTCTTCAGAGGCACGGCCTCTGGATAACGTGTCGCATAATCCACCAGAGTAAGAACATATCGGTGCCCCTTATCACTTGCCGGCATTATCGGGCCAATCAAATCCACCGCCACTCGCTTAAACGGCAAATCCATTAACGGCATTTTTCCCAGCGGAACTTTTGCTACTCTCCCTTTCGATACCGTTCTCTGGCACACATCACATGACCTGCAGAAACTCACCACATCCTGATGAATCCCAGGCCAATAAAAATTGGTCAATATCCTATCTTCCGTCTTCTTGACACCCATATGTCCAGCCAACATCGTATCGTGAGCGATCTCCATCACCTTCTTCCTCAGATCTTTTGGCACTAAAATCTGCTTCAATTCCTTCTCTCCTACATCAATGTTTTTGGTGATGCGGTACAAAATTCCCTTCCTCTTTATATAGCTGATCTCTCTTCCGTTCTTGACCAAGGGCGCTTCCATCGTCACGTACTTTAACAAGGATGGGTCTTCCCCTTGAAGTTTGATGAGCTCATCCTTCGTCACAGCCATCTGATTCGTTGCCTCCGCAACTTTTAAAGGTTTTGACTCGGTGCTCCTTTTAGCTTGCGACCGAGTAACTGCTGCCGCCTCCACGCACCAAGTTTCATCAGGATCATCGGGTGCTCTAGCTCCTGGAATATTTCCAACAATCAACGGATACAGCGGGTCTCTTAAGCACAAAGCTTCCACTGTTCCCTTACAATAAGGCGTATTTATCTCTACATTTGCAAACGGGGCCTTCAGTAAAGTGCGCGCAACCGTCATTATATACCCCACCTTTCCTGTGAGCTGCTCTTCCGCGACCAACTCCCTCTTAACGATCACTCCGGAGCACCCAGTGTCTCTCAGAACGGTGACCGATTTGTTTCCGACCATTCCAATCGACGTAGGCATTTGATTACTTAAATTTTCGTCTAAACATGCGCCATTCAAAATTCCAATTTTTCGTCCATCTTTTAGCTCTAAATACTCTTGTGATTTTTGATCAATTTCTTTTCTTTCTTTACTTACACTTCGGTAATTTTCTTCTTTTTGTTTTTCATTTCCGATCTCACTAAAACTCTTTATAGGCACGGCGCAAGCAACCTTGTATGCTCTTTCCCGCGCACCAGCACCACCACGCGCTAATCGATTTCTTTCTTCGCATTGCATAAAAGTATGACCCATTCCACCGCACCGGTAGCAATATCTTTTGGGGTTTCTCTCTTGAATCTTTAAGAAGCACTCACTTGCCCTGTGCCCGACTTTCCCGCAGTTAAAGCATTTTATATTTCCTTTCGTTGTAGGAGAGATATCCGGAATCTTGCCTTCCAATCTTGGCGCGCCGACACTCTTCTTAGCACTTACATCTCGGCTTGACAGCTTCCTGTTGTGCGCTGTCAAGTACTGCCCCGCACTCGCTGCCAATTCTCGGAGATCCTTATGCTTGCTCTCCATCAGATGTACTGACAATTCCTTCGGGCACGCGTTTATAAACTGCTCCTTAACCATTAGCTCGACAACACCTTCGAAGCTGCTTTCCATATCAGAAAGCTTCACCCACTGCGTGAAATAGTTTCTAAGCCTTACAATGAACTGGTCAGGGCTCTCAGCACCCTCTGGCTTGGCTTCTCTAAAACGTTGGCGATACCCTTTTTCCGTATAGTCGTATCGCTCTAGCAACGCTGCCTTCAATCGCTCGTAATCCAGAGCATCCTCCTGTGAAAGCCTGGAGTACACGCCCAAAGCTTCCCCCCTCAACAAAGCACTCAACTGAGTCGCCCAATTAGTCTGGGGCCAATTCGCAACCGTAGCATATCTTTCAAAGCGCAACAAATAGCTATCAAGGTCGTCTTTTCCGTCAACAAAATGAGGGAGATCAAGGGACTTTACCCCTCCAAAAGCACGTACGCCCCCCGCCTGGTTTGCTTCTCCCCCTTCTCCAGCAGAGCGATTGGCTTCTCGTTCCAACCTCAACCTCTCTAATTCCATTTGCATTTTCCTCTCTTCAAACTCCATTCTTTTGAGCTCTAATTCTCGTTCTTTCTCCTTCTCTTCCAACATCGCTTGTCGTTCTTTCTCCTTCTCCTTATTTTCACAAAGTCGATTCCATTCGCTCTGAAAGAAATCGCCTTTCGCCTTTTCCGACATCTTCAAAGTTTCCACGCGGACTCTCAGTCTTTCGAACTCTTCTTCACTCGAACTATTTGCCATTTTCAAGCTGTAAAGTTCCGTTCAGTACTCTTAGCAAAAATTCTAAACCTTTCCCGGACGACGAGCCCCCAGATGTCACAAACTTTGTTCGGGAATCCCAAAGGACCAGTTGAGCTAGGTAACCCGAATACCTGCGCTGAAACAAAGCTGTGTCTAAATTTTATTTTATTCCGGCTCAAGAAGTAGTTTTGCTATGAGCCTGACGGTTTATACAGTCGAATTAACGAAAGCTCGGATTGATTTTGTCGAAGACTTTTCTTCACAACAGACAGAGACCGCTGTCTCTAATAACAACAAATGTATTACAAAATCACGACCGACGAAATTCTATTCCACGCTTTGCCACACTGCAAAGCGAACTCAACGCTATAACTTGATTCGATCAACACAAAATAATTCTACCTCTGTAGAACAAAACTGCCAACCACTGGCATAAAATAAATTCAACAACTGTCCACCGACACAAAAATCTAACGGTCCACCTCCTGTGGCCAAACAAAATCACCTTCGCTCGAGCCGCCACTCGAGTCGCTTCAAATTACCTCACAACGATAATGATCATCATAATAATAATTCTCGCTACGCATCGGCTTTATATAGAAAACAAAATCACGTGACGTAAACTTTCTCGTAAATTCAAGATTCAGCCAGAAACCCCTGGAGAGTTCGTTACGCGAATCAAGTGGAATATACGCGAATTTTCCAGTACAATGATGTTAGTCAAAAAAACATATTACGTCAATACAAAGAGGAGAAAAAAAGAGAAAAAGATACATGTATCGAGCCATATAACAAATTGGACGTATATCGCAGACAGCGCTCAAAGAGCCGCATTTATTCTCTTATGATAAAACTACGAACTGCTTTTAACGGGAATACACTACATCGTTATGATAAAATTATGAATGAAGTGTGACAATGCCCCACGTTGAGAACCACTGTTCTATACGCTCGACCACGCTGCCAGGATCTGTTTAAAAGCCGGTTAAAAAGTTGTGATTAATGAATCCATAGGCCTATGCACAGAAGGGGAGGAAGCTCGGGGGTTAAAAAATTTCCATAAAGAATCATGGTTAAAAGCTCATAGTAGCACTATACAGCTTAAAAATTGTTATAATAAAGTGAAGAATTTATCTAATTAAAAGCGAATTAGGGCTAGAAAAAAGTAAAAAGGAAAAAACGATCTTCATCTTATTATACATTTTTGGCAGCTTATTTGAGTGGTTAATTGTGCTGTGATTAATGCGAAAGTGATTGAAATCGTTCAAACCCTACTCTTACCATTTTGTTGTAGTTCCAGAGTACTCTCGCTCGTTCTAGAGAAAAACACTTTACGGCACTTTTTTCCCTGCTTGGTGGTCTTAGTAAGCAGTCATAAACTTCAATCATACCTCTAAATATAAACTAAAAAAACAAAACAAAATATTTCGGATACGAATATCTTGGCATCTCCAAAAGCAGGTCAATATAATAGCTTGACAGTTGCTCTATGTATAGTGGCTCCAACAATTTCCTGTAAATCAGGGAGTCAGAGGGATAAAAATAAAAACAAAATAATTATATCAAAGATAAATAAATAATTTCAATTGTTTTTTTAAGTGAATCTTTTAAAGTGGCTCTTTTTTTTGTTGCACCAGGCCTTCTTCATGTAAAAGACATTATGAATTATAATGATCGTGTTTCCGGTTCTCAGCCGCCCCCCATAATAAATTTCTGCAAACGCCATTGTACAAATCCAATTGCTTAAAAGCAAAATACCAAATTGCTAATATGACAAAGTAGAAAGGAAAAAATAACTAAAAACTATTCCGATTAACCTACTCAAAGATAGACAGAAAATAAACAGGGGAATTACAGAAAAATAAAATAGCGAGTTGTTTAGCAGTTTTTATCATTTGCATAATTCTTCGTTATTTCTAATCATTTTGAGGTGATTAATTCTATGTAAGCCAAACATAGCCAACAAATCCAGCAAATACAACATGCCAACACAGATAACCGAACTAATCAAATATTTGAATGAAGTTTCAACGATTCCCATGATGAGCTTGCCTTCGGCATTTTTAAGTTTTGAAAAAAATTGTTTAATGAATATTCATTAAAAATATTTTGGATTGCTTTTTTCAATTAACATTGTTAACCAATGTGTCTTGTGCGTTTCGGCTTTCTTTTGTTCTATATAGTTGAGCGGGTTTTTAAAGCCGGTTGTTTTATGATGCAACTACTCTTGGAGTAAAGCTCGTTTTAACATAATAAAGATGTTTTTTAATTAAAATGTAATCTTCGGTTATTTGATAAATAAAAATGGATTATATTTTTGTAAAATTGTTCGGTCTCGGTCTTAATCTCGAATCTTAGATTTCGAAATTCGCCGGTCTCGATCTCGGTCTTGGTCTCGAAAAAGTTATCGGGTTTTGATCTCGCTCTCAAAATTTGTGGTCTCGACTACATCACTGTTACGTTCTGTAATCAAAAGACTTTTATGCCATTGTGTAAGTTAATAGTCCTTTTCCTACAGAAATCATAATTTCGAACTCAATACTGTTTGTAATGAAACTCTATTTAAATCAAATAATTTAACTAAAAATGATTTAACTACTACTAGTTAATCATTTGATGTAATCTTTTTTAAAAAAATAAACGTTTATTCAATATTTAATCCAAATCAATCACAAACACAGTAAGCGAAAAAAAATCGTCAATATAAAACATATTATTAAAAAAAATAAATAGGCAACAAAGTTGAACTTGCCTGGTGGAAATCTTTGTGGCATTTGGTCATTGAAACGAATCGTCATTTTTTATATGAAGTATGCCGGCGATTGATAAAAATCGTGTAAAAATTGTTTTAGCAACTATACAAAATCTAGAAAAATAAAATGAAAAATAAGTTTTGCTGCGTCTAACCAGTAATTTTTGCGCTGGCGGACCGATAAAAATAAAAAAATGTTCGTGGACGAACATTTACAAATCGTAACAGATCGACGCCGGTCCGCAAACTGGTAGTTCCAATTTAACATCTGATTTAGGCAACGAACTATTGTATCCACGGAAAGCCACCATAAAGTTCATTTTAAGCGAGTCCATTTAATCTTTTCAATGTGTATGCCTGGCCTGATTAAAACACTTGATAATAGAACCCCACGAGAATGACATACGAGGGGCAACATATGTTCACATGAGAAAGATTGTTTTTAACAAAAATAACGTGTTGGCAACTGCGTTTTATTTTTTTTTGTGAAACTCAAAAGTGAAAAGTTTAGTTGTCAAATCAACGTAATTCATTTAAAGTCACCTATACTATGCACAACAACAACAACAACAACAAAAGTACATATATGTATAAAATTCAAGGGTGAAAAAAGCTATTTACTCTAAGTCAAAGTGCCAAACAAAATTAAAAATAACAAATTTCGACTTCCAAATTTAATTAATGAGTTTTTTTGTTTTTAAACCTTATCAAAGTTTGAGTTAGCTTTTAAAGCGGAAATAATCTTTTGTTTTCTTTTAAGACACCACTACTTTACATGCGTTATAAACCACATAGTACTTCCTTTTTATCAAGCCAGAGAGCGTAGCCACATTATTGTCACAGCAATGAACTTTATTGTTGTTTACTTTATGAGTGCTATTTTTGTTCTAATTTATTTTAATAAAATAAGATTAAAAAAACATTCAATTGTAGTTGTGCCATTGAAATTCAGCTCACACAATTCATTTTATTATTATCGTCTTTTATTATCCTCCCGATTCTCAGGAAAACATCGCAAGCATTGTTCTTACGGGAACCGTTCAGCGATTACCCTCACTTGCTTTCAGAGATGCCAAAGTGCTGCATCAAATTAATTTTTTTTTCCTTTTCATTTCAAATATAACTGAAATGTAGAGTAAGTTTGCCAAGCAGAGAAAATGCCTTTTTACACGATTTTTGCGCCGAATCGTGTCACACTAGCCAAAGTTTTCACGGTAAGAGTTTTTCACAATAACGTCTTTTTACTATTTTTTGAGCTTTTGCAGATCGTACCATAACATCTTTCACATATTTTTTAATCCTAAAATTGCAAATTAAGCGTTAAATTGACGCACAAAAATTAACTTTATATTTAATTAGACACCATTTATATTTCATAGCAACCACTTTCTTCATATGAATCAAGCGCAAAGCTTTAATCATACGCTGGCCTTAATAAGTCTCAAATACAAGGCAAACGCGTACCGCATTTTGTATACCCTTGGTCTATGGGCAAAAACAGTTAGGCTTATTTCCACTACAAGTGTTGGCGGGAGTATTAGTTGTTTGTTTTATTGATTTTTTGCTTCGCTTAACGCTTGAAGGCAGAAAAAGTAAAAAAAATCAATGAAACAAAAAAAGAATACTCCCGCCAACACTCGTAGTGGAAACAAGCCCTGATTACTCACATTCATTTGTTACATGTCGCAACCATGGAACTTAAACTTTTGTACAAACTGTTTTTATTATGTCATGCATAAGAATTGAATAAAGATACAGTTTTTGTGGCCCATGTAATTGTGATCTGATAAAATTTACGTCTGGACTTGCTTGTAACCTACATTCAAAGTTGAATAACAAATTAATTTTGAATGTATTGTACTGTAGATCAAAAAGCATACCTTGTGACCTTTTAGGTCGGGTTACAGTTACGGTTACACTTCGGTTAGGATTAGAGGTTAGGCCAGTGGTTCTAAACCTTTTTAATTTCATGAACCCCTTTAACCGATATTTAAAACTAAATTTCCGCCACCTAAACTTTACTTCGTAATTAGTATATTTGTATCAATATCATAGGCCTACCAGCCGAAAAAATTTTCTGAATTCTCGATTTCTCTTCCAAAAACATAGTAAGCTCTAAAAAAATTTTTACAAAAATAAATCAAACTTTTGAAATGTTCTTTATAAAAAATATCTTTAAGTATTACAGTTAATATACAAAACGTTCAATTACATATAAAACAAATTTTCCCCTAGAGGAGAATTCCCCACATTTGAGAACTCCTGGGTTAGGCTAATTATGCTTACTGATAACACTGGGGAACACAATTTTTGTTGCATTGATACCGACACTTGTTTTTACCTAATTTTGTGGTGCTGAATTCAAATATGCAGTTAGTTTTTTTCTTAAAGCTACAGATTTTTTGCAATTGAGCGTTTTTATTTTTAGCGAATTTTAACGTAAAATGACAGAAGTATTTCATAATAGCCATTTGCACCTAGGGCCGCATAAGGAACTTTGAGTATACCAGGCATCAATATTTCGCAATAAAAATTTCCAAAAAAACTTTTATTTGTAAGTATCACATGATGGTGTATATATCTATGAAACATAACTTGTGCCGAGCAACGAAGTCGCGTTTAAAAATAGTTTTTGCTGAGCTACGAAGTCGCTATGAAACCTAACTTATGCCGCGCAACGAAGTTGCGAGTTTGATTCTCACCCAAAGCGACGCAGTCGCGTTTAACTACAAATTTGTTTTATCCTGAGCAACAAAATTGCGAGTTTGATTCTCACCCAGAGCTGGCGGATCTGCTTGTGTCAAATCTGGCGGAGATCCTAACCCTAGCTCTAGCTAAAACCACGAGTTCGATTCCCAGGCAAAGCGACGAAGTCGCGTTGAAACATAGTTTTTGCTGAGCAACGAAGTTGCGAGTTTGATTCTCACCCAAAGTTACGTGCTCATAATATCAGCCGGTGCAGGTATCTACTAAAAAGTTTTTTTCATCGTCATCAGCTAGTTGTTAATAACAACTTTTTATTTTATTTTTAAGTTTTTTTAGATAGATATCATTTTCTGCTCAAGAAATTTTGTTTTCTTTTAGAATTTTTATCTTTTGAATGGATTGAAAAAGTATTACATTTCAAATATTTTTTGCTAAAGCATAAAGACAGCTTGGCCAATTTATTACTGTATTTAGGCGTAGCAAGAATTGCTTTACCAATACTTGTTAGTGATTAACCCTTAAAGGACCAAATTTTTTCTTTTGATAAAAAAAATTTTTTGCTTATTTACGCGAGACCGTAATCGCACTATGAAGCACAAAATGTAAGAAAAATTGAATAATAATATTCACAACAATTTTTGTAGATTTGTTAACTCAAAGCAACATTTGTCACAGAAACACAAATTTTTGTTTCAAAGTGATGATTTATTTCACCTAAAAAACGTTCAACTTGTGTAAAATTTGAAAAAGCAATTAATCTTTCTACATATAAAAAAAAATTGAAGTTATACTTTCCACCGAGCTTTCAAATTTTGCTTGTGAAAATCAAATTCTAGTCTAAAACCGCATACTTATGACTACCGAACAAAAAACTTGATAAAACGTGATCAAAAATAAAAATATACTAAAACTGTTTTAAGAAACACAAGTACAAATGTTGTTTTGAGTTAACACCGCTCTTTCGCACGAATTTAGAAGAAAACGAGAGAACAAATTCAAAGTTCAGTTTGTTGCTTCAAGTTAACATTTCACGTTTAAAGGTTAACTGGCAGAATCAGGAAAAGCAATGACGCAATGCTTTGTTTTGTCGTCACGTCTATTGAATGGAAAATTTCCAGTAAAGTTACCCGAATCTAAAAGTCCCTATTATAAATATCTAGACATGACGCAAAAAAAGTCCCTTGCGCGATAAAGTATATATATAAATCGGTTTTCACAAATTATTAATATAAAAACGTAGAAAAGCAGGGATTGACAGTGACTAGAAGTTGTCGTTTTTGCCTTCAGTACGTTATGGGTTGATAGCAAAATTATGACACGCTAAGAGATTTTGCCTGACACGCTAGTGAAAAGTTAACAGGAAATTTTCGGTGGTCCCTACTACCAGCATTGTGTCACAAATAATGACTTAGTTAAGCTGATATCCCAGATTTTGGCATCTTGTTTTCATTCTTTTACTCAAAAAAAACCTTGTTTATGCCATTGTCGTTTATCGTTTTTGTGATGTAATACATATAATCGTGTATCACTTGGCAATTTTATTGTAATTATCCTTTCACTAAAAGATTTAACAGTTTTGTGATAGCATCCCTCTTAATCAGGGGTGGCCAAACTTTTTTCCAGAAGGGCCAGATTGACAATGTGAAAGTGACCGAGGGCCAAGAATGATCTCTAAAAAAAAGGTCTTCACTTCGATTTGATTTCAAATTTCGCTATTTTTCTCCCAGAATCGTTGTGATCTCTAAAAAAAAAAAAAGGTCTTCACTTCGATTTGATTTCAAATTTCGCTATTTTTCTCCCAGAATCGTTGTGATCTCTAAAAAAAAAAAAAGGTCTTCACTTCGATTTTATTTGTAATTTTGCTATATTTCTCCTAGAATCACAGTAACTGGTCAGAACACGCTTCACTTCAGTGATCGTAGTGAAAAAAGAGCCTATTTAAAAAAATTGTGAAATATCAGCGGCGGGCCGGATTGAGTGTATTGGCGGGCCGTAGTTTGGCCACCCCTGCTCTTAATCATAATAAAGAGAAAGGAAATTAAATTATCTGAAAACCGAAGTAATAGAAATTTCCGAGATTGCTGGACTAAACAGTTTAGCGTAATTAAAAGAAATTGCAAAGCTCTTTGCATCTTATGCGATGAACAAGTAGTGAATAGAACCTGGAATGTAAAAAGACATTGCGAAACAAATCACAAGTGACTGTTAATACAGCAAGAGTTAAGAAAACTGTTCAATATAAAAGTTTGTTGAGATTTATCAGTGAAAATTCAGATTTGGTTTCAGCAAGTCTCAATCTTTCACACAGTATTGTTAAGCATGGAAAACCTTTTAATAAATAATAATTTAAAAATATATATTTTAACCTATTACGTGAAGTAAATTTTGAACCTATTGTATTCGTTTTTGAAACATAATTACATAATAATTAACTCCTTCTTTTTGTAACCTTTCCCTTTATTTAGGAGTAGCCACAGCGTATGATGTTTCTCCACAGCGTCCTGTTTTCAATGTCATTCTCTGTCGCACCAACTCCCCCCTTATCTTCCTTCATTACATCTAGAAATCTTCTCTTCAACCTCCCTCTTTTCCTCTTTCCCGGTAACTCCATTTCCATCACTCCTGGTCTCTCCTCATGATATGTCCATACCACCTCAGTCTGCTCACCCTTATCTTCATTTCTAATAGCCAGCCATCAGGGGCACATTCTAGTGTTTCCTGATGCCGGTCCCAACCCCGGATAAATGGGGGGGGTTGCGGCAGGAAGGGCATCTGGCGCAAAACTTTTTTTCCAAAACATTATGATGCGTTGTTATAATAATTAACTCCTAGGTGTGCCATGTTAACTGATGATAACACTTTAGTTTACACTAATAATAAAAAATATAAAGCCTAAAATTAAAGAACTGTTATTTAGAAGTGACACGCGATAAGAAAAAATACAAAAAAATTTTTTTTTGACACATCAACTGAAAAGTCTTGCCATCACTGAGTTAGATTCTTGTCCATATCAAATAAAAATTTAACTTTGTTCAGCTGGTTGTTTTATCAAATGAAGCAGAAGTCATTCAGCACTTTCACAATCTTTTATTCATTGAAACGTTAGTGCAGATTTTACCGAAAACGAATAAAAAAAAGTCGTTGGTCTCGTTGACTGTTCGCCGTTACTAACTTGCAAGCTTTTGGGATTTTCGAAAATTCAAAAGGTAATAAAGTCAGAACGGCAAACAGGAAAGAGATCCAAATATTTTTGGTTGTACAAAACTTTAAAATGATCAATAGCATTGACGAATCTTGATTGTACCTCCGTCAAAAATATTAGAATAAATTCTTGGTTGTACAAAAGTTTAAATCGACCAATGGTATTACCATTGGTCGATTTAACATGAATCATAATATTCTAGTACTAATTGTCTGAGATTCTAGGACAAAGAGCAAAAAAAAGTCTTTATTTTGAATCAGTCTTAGATTTCTGAATTTTCGTCCCAAAATCATGTCCTTCTCTATAAAAAAAAGATCTTTACCTAAATTTGGTAACTATTTTCTGTTTTTGATCATTGTCGCTGCCCTAAAATTCCTGATTTTGCCCAAATTTTTCTTATCACCTCCCCAAAAATTTTGGTTTTGCCCAAATATTTTCCCAGCCTCCACCGGCAGATACGGCTATGGAAAAGGCTTTACTCATCTGGGATACTTCTCAAAATTGTTAAAACTTGCGGACCGCAGCTGTTTTGAAACAGTCCGATTAGAAAAACAAATCAACGGTGGACAACCTGGCTATACGGCCACTTGCCGACTTGGACAACAGTTTATGCGGCCGTGCACATTACACACTTAACTTATTACAAATTCAACGAAAACTCTTTTTTATTCGCAGCAGATAATATTTATGTTATAATCATGTGCTTCACTGTAGGTAAAGAATTATTGATTGTTATGTCAATATACAATTTTGTTTGTAGTGAACCCAATAAAAACAGCCTAGTTGACTCATTTTGTAAGTTTATTTGCAAGTAGGGGAGAGCGGGAGTAGTTTGGGCCATTTTTTACTATTTCTGCCATATTTTTATTCATTTAAGTTTTCCATTAAATTTTTTTTTACGAGTAAACTCAAAAACTTACTCTTAATTATGAAACTTTAAACTGCTGCTTATTTCATGTATACAGAATATATGAAACTTTTTTTTAACGTCTTAAATGGTTTAAATCATTCCATGATTGAGGTACTTTAAACCCAACCAAAGGTAGTTCGATCCATGATGGAAGGAACAATCGTTTAAAATAAGAAAATTGGTTTTAATATGTACCCGTTGGTTAAAGCAGAAAAAAGTTTCAAAGCCAGCAGCTATTGCGTCATGAAGATTTTTTATTAGAGCAGGCATATCAAACCCGTGATGCAGCCTGCGTTATTTTTAAATTTTTTTTATTTTTTACATAAAATTAAAAAGGGATATTTAATCGTAGCAGTAACAGTTATAAGTTAACTTACAATACAAAAATAAGTGTAAAGCTACAAATTAAAATTGTACGCTTAATATAAACTTAATTTTAGCTTAATATTTTTTAATTTTTTTCTAAATGAGGTTGGACTGGCTCAAACCTCCTTTATTGAATGCTTCAAATCTTCCTGCAACTAATATTACAACTAAATGACCTGACAAACTTTTTAGACTAAACTTTTAACAAATTGGTTGATATCATTTGAAAGCCTAAAAATTAAACTATAGTGGTCACAATCAATGATAATGAATACGATCAGAATAATGAACAAAAAAAAAAAAAACCCTTAGCGAAATGAAAAAAAAGAACCAAGAAAAAGAAGTTGGAAATATCCCTGGGGAATTTCATGTTAGTTTCAGAACTGGTGATAAACGCTTTCGGCTTGCTTCTTAAAGATTTAGTAAAGTGTTTTAAATGAGAGAAAAGGTATATAAGTTAAGCCTTGTTCCACTACAAGCATGAAATAGAATATTCTTTCTTTCTTTCATTAATTTTTTTTTTTTTTTTGGTTTGAGCTTTTTGCTGTTTTAAGGTTTGTTTTCACTACGAGCGTGGAAGGAAGCATTCTATTTTCCTCTTATTAATCTTTCCGCGCTTAAAGTTTAAGCGAGCGCTAAGCGAAATAAGAAAATCAATAAAACAAACAAAGAATACTCCATTTCACGCTCGTAGTAAAAAGGAGCTCTTAGGTGCGAAAAGAAGTAACAAATCAATAAAATAAAGAATGCCTTATTCCACGCTCGTAGTGTAAACGGTATGGTACAGTATGGTATATCAGAAATTGAAAAAATAAAGGAAAAGAACCAATCGCATCGGTCAAATTTCGTAAAAAAAAACTTGAACAATGTGAAACAAGCAGGCTAAATTAAAACTGATAAATTTATCTTCGTCGAAAACTTTTATTTTTTTTCAGTCAATTATCGTACAACAATCGTTTGAATCGAAAGTATGAAGCAAGTAGCTTTCATTAAGCTAGAAAAAAAAGAGGTCAAGCAATATCGTTACGATGAGCAATAATTCAAGCAATATTGTTACGATGAGCAAAAGCTGCTTTGTTCTCTGGCTGTGTGCGTATTGCTAAAGCCAGCCCGGGATCAATTCAAGCTTAAGCTTTCATTCAACTTTCACTTGTATTTGGGCTATGCAGTCATAATAAAATAAGATACGAGGCTCGTTGAGACTATCTCGCCCAGTAAAGCGCATAATCGTTCTTTTAACACTTGATATGTCTCAAAAACTGATCCACCGGTCTTGTGTCTGTCAACTGGACACTATTAAATCTTTATTTCTTAAAAATGGTTACCCAGAATCGGTGATCAATGCAAGAATTTCAAAGAAAATCCTGCAATTTCATAAACATCCGATAGAAGGTCCTCAACGATGCCCCGTTTACTTGAAGTTACCGTGGATTGGTGAAACTTCTGTTGTATTTGAAAAGAAAATTAAGAGTAGCATTCTAAATTGTTTTTCAACAGTTCAACCGCGAGTTATTTTCACCACCAGACGAATTCTTCCTGCAATTCACAAAGACGTTCTGCCTGCTTCTCAACTAAGCATGGTCGTATACCAATACGTGTGCCGCTGCGAATGCCGGTACGTGGGCAGAACTTCTCAACGTCTGCAGGACAGAATCCGCCAACATGTCCCGAAAACTATCCGCAACAAAACCAATCAAGAAAGAATTCAGCCAACGCGAAAAAGTAAAATAAACTCCTCCACACCTAATTGTGATTCGGCTATTGGCACTCATCTTCTAAAACATCCAAATTGCGCCCTTCACTACAATGATAATCAATTTTCAATTCTATCCAAAGCCAGATCTGAATTTCATCTTGCTGTGTTAGAATCCATCCACATAACCTCAAGCAAACCTGCATTGTGCCGTCAAAAAGAGTTCGTTTATAGGCTTAAATTATCAACATAATTATATTGGTTTTATTCTATTCTTTTTCAGACTTCAAATTACAACTATAATTTTGCCAAGTTAAACATTCAAATTCCGTCCAATAAAAATTGTTCCATTTCTAACTCGACGAAATGACAAAAATTTTTCACTTTTCGACCGCTTGGTGGCTGATGTTTCTAATCAACTGCGCTTCAGTATAATTTCTTACTCGGCGAAACGACAATCTTAAGGAATATAATTTCGACATTTCAGTTCTTTACTCATTGTAGCGATTTCTCCTGATGAGAGCTACACGAAAACGTTTGAGTTTTCTTAAACAGCCTTTTTCAAGGCTACCCTCTCTTTATAAAAGAGTTTTGTCTATATAGATGGCCACATCTATAGCGACATTTCAGGCTATTTTAAAAACTTTTCTATTCGTATTGGTAGAATAAATTTAAATTTGAAAAAATTAGTAACCACACAACATAAAAAATCTATCACTTGTCTATTTTAATTTCAATTAATTTAAGCCTGGAAGACTTTTTCTCGTTTCGTAAGTACTATGTCAATAAGCTCAATCTTTTATTTTGTCAAAATTATTCTATCGTACAATCTCAAACAAACAAACAATGTTCTTTTGTTCTTAAAAGTTTTGCTTTGACAATCCACCATAAATCACACCAAATTCCATGACTTGAAATAGCTGCAAAACCCTAGTAACAAAATAATTCACTCTAGTGTACAAGTATGATTTAGCATGTATAAACCAAAAGATTTTCTTTAGCGAATTCTCTTATTTTTTTGAAGTGGGGAATTTAATCACGTAATGACATGCGTCGGTGTTTAGTAAAGTTAAAGTTTTATTTTCTTCTAATTCTTTTGTGAAGACAATTTTTTGTCATGAATCATTTAAATTTAAATATTCAAATTTACGATTATTAATTTGTCTAAAGCAACTGATGATGGAATGTGTTAAAATTCCGAAACGTTTTCTAATAAACTGTGTTTTGCAGTGTATATTGGTTTTACTTTTTACTCCAAAACTCTGTAAACCATTGTTTTCACTCTAACAATGCTCTAATTGTAAGTCTAATTAACTAAATGTACTTTTAAAATGTCATTTCTATGAATTTCATCCTCGGTTTTTGCAGAACGTCTTAAGAAAGTGATTTTTCAGTTGTACTCATATTTGGTTGCATTGGTCAGTGGCGTGCGCTGACCTCTGAGGCTGGCAATGCAATTTGTATGCCAATAATGGTCATGCAATTTATATGCAGTACTTTACGGATAGAGCAAAAAATTGTCTGAGATTTTAGGACAGGGGTTTCCAAACTGGGGTACATTTAGGCTTCTCAAACGGTACATTATTATGTGAGAGAATGTCCTTATTTAAGTTAAATTCCGTGTCCGGAAGAAATAATAGACTCAAATGTCTAGAACAGTGGTTCTTAACCTGGGCGCTACCGCCCCCACGTGGGCGCTTTTGATTTTTGGGGGGACGGAAATATTCAGGGGGCATTTTTGGGGGCGCTGAAGGTGTACGGTATTTATCTCATTGCAGAGACCTTTTTTTTTTTGGAGAACATCCTGATTTTGGGAGAAAAATAGGGAAAGCAGAGATGAAATCGAAGCGAAGACCTTTTTTTTTTTGAGAACACCCTGATTTCGGGAGAAAAATATGCAAGCCAAGATCAGACTTCTTTTTTTCTCAGACAACATCAATTTTTGAAAATTCTTGCCTCGGGCGCCTACATTGGAATATCCACCACTGTGTAGAATCCTATGCACTTCACTGTATAACTCATCATCTTTAGCAGTTACATTAAGGTGGGCGACAGCCTATGGAAATCTCTAAAAAGGGGCACTGGGTAGAAAAAGGTTAAGAACCACTGGTCTAGAATTTTCGAATCCGGTCGATTGTAATTACGTCAAACAGGACAATTAAAAAAGAAGACTTTTTTTAGAGATCACCGTGATTTTGGGTTTGAATGGGGAAAATTTGTGGCTGCTTAAAAGGGAAGACTTTTCTTTTTTTTAGAGATCACCTTGATTTTCGGCATAAATTGGGAAAATTTGTATCTGATTTAAAGTGAAGACCTTTTTTTTTCAGAGATCACCTTGATTTTGGGCATGAATTGGGGGAAAGTTAGTGGCTGATTCTAACTGAAAGCCTTTTTTTTAGAGAAACGTCACAAAATTTTGGGGGTACATGCAAACCTGCTACAATGTCCAAAGGGTACCGATGAACTAAAAGTTTGGGAAACCCTGTTCTAGGACGAAGACCAATTTTCGTCCCAAAACCATAGTATTCCTTAAAAAAAAGTCTTCTCTTGGAATCAGTATCAGATATCTCTTCTTTTGTCTAAAAATCATGGTGTTCTTTATAAAGAAAAAAAGGTCATCACGCAAAAGTTCGTTGGTAATGCAAAGCATAACTTGCTTGCCCGGACCGCACGCCACTGGCATTGATGATTTTTAAAAGTCATACGGCTTCGTAGCCAATACAGAATCAAAAACAACCAGAAAAATCCCCCAAATTTTTTAATTAGGGTTTTTTATTTTCAAAATCGAACATTTTAATTTCAACTTAATGTTGTAATAATTCTTAGAAAAGAATCTTCTTGTTCAGAAAAAAATTTTTTTTTTTTTACGAAACGTTTTTAAATTTTGTTTTTCTTCAATTTAAAAAACTTTTATTATTTTAATTTATTTAAAGTACTGTAGTATAGATTTAAATTTTATTCGCCAAGCGTATTGCAAAAAAAAACTAAAAAATTTATGACATATTTGGCAAGAAAGCAGCGATAGGACAAAACAATGTTAATTAACAATTTTTTACCAAAAAGCACGTATAGAAATTACAGAAAAAGACTTTCAAATACACCAGTAGTTCAAGAATATTTTACAGCAAAAATTTAATTCCTACACAAACATAAGCGTCGTTGTCGTCGTCGTTGGGAAGGGCATCTACTACGGCTAAGACCAACGGGACTGGGCTGAGGGTTTATCTTTTTACTAACCCAGGCTACTGCAGTTCCCGGATCAGATGATGGCAGCGATGGCGTTGAGTCAGAATCTGGTTTTCTCATCCAAAACCGTCAGACCGATCATGCTCCAGGTGGTGGCTGATGTATAAGGCACGTTGTTAGAATGTGATCTGCGGTTTGTTCAGTGGCGCTACACTCGCAATCCGGTGAAGGAGCGAGACCATGTTTGTGCCTGGACGAATGCAACCTACCAACGCTAATCCGTAGACAATTGCGCTTAGCTCACACTGTTCAAAGCAAGCCCATTCTGTATATATTCAAAGCAATAATCGTAAACAATGAGTATAAATCCGTCTGTAACCAAAGCCCTTTTAAATAAAAAGAAGTTTGTGTCGAGATTCTACGTACAAAAAGAAAATATCAGGCACCTTTTTTTATAGAACACCGAATTATAAAAATTCAGACAACCTTTACGGTATGCTTTTTGCATACAGGGTGATTCAAAAGTCACTATTTATTTCGAGAACTAATTATAATTAAAAAAAAGTTTTTTATTCAAGAAAAAGGTTTATTCGAAGAATGTGTTTCAAATAACTATTTCTTCACATGACGACCATCAATGTCTCTACAGAGCTCAAAACAATAGCATGCTTCCGAAAACACCTTTTCAGCAATTGTTGTGTTATGTTTTGAACTGCAACAGTAATAAAATTTTTGAGTTCAGCAACATGACTAATTATCCTACCAGTGTACCCCTTAAACTGAATAAAACTTCAAGCAAAAAGTCCAAGGGTGTTAGATCGAGGGAGCGAACTGCTCGTGATTGCGGTCCGCCACGACCAATCAACGATTAGGGAATCTTCTGTTCAAATAATTACGTACGATCAGTGCATAATGGCACGGTGTCAACTTGCTGCTGAAAAACTACTGCCTTAAGAATTATAATATTATAATGTGTTCAGAATATGTAAACCGTTTCTCATAATTTCAATTAGTCCTGGAAATATAATTTTGGAAATTCATTTACAGCGACTTTTGGATCAGCTCCTAATATTTTTTTAAGAAAAAAATTCGGAAGCGATATTGTTAGGTAATTAATTTAAGAGAGGATCGAAAAATAAAATTTTGAAGTGACTTTAAAACATTTTAAATATCTTATTTTAATATACTTTAGTTTAAATCAGGGTTGGGGATCTGGAGCCGGAACAGGATCCAAAGGTACGGCCAGTTTTGAAGGAGGTGGAACTGGAGCCGAACCTAGGTTGCCCATTTCTGCTGGCTCCAGCTCCTAGCAGCATATTTTTTACATTTGAAAGTCACCTAATTAATTATTTAATAGAATTAAAATTTTTAAATTGAAGAAAATATATAATTAATCCTAGAGTTGTAGCAAAGTGAAAATTAGTAAATTTATAATGATCGATATATCATTTAGCTAAAGCAATCCCTTATTTGCTAATGATTATATGCATAGTGTCAAGTTGGAATCGGAATGGAGTCGGAGCCTAACCTAAATTAGACCAGCTTCCCAGCCCCAATTTAAATATCATTTGCATTGTCTGCTTTTAATTTGTGAAACAACAGACACAAGACCGGTGGATCAGTTTTTGAGACATATCAAGTGTTAAAAGAACGATTATGCGCTTTACTGGGCGAGATAGTCTCAACGAGCCTCGTATCTTATTTTATTATGACTGCATAGCCCAAATACAAGTGAAAGTTGAATGAAAGCTTAAGCTTGAATTGATCCCGGGCTGGCTTCAGCAATACGCACACAGCCAGAGAACAAAGCAGCTTTTGCTCATCGTAACAATATTGCTTGAATTATTGCTCATCGTAACGATATTGCTTGACCTCTTTTTTTTCTAGCTTAATGAAAGCTACTTGCTTCATACTTTCGATTCAAACGATTGTTGTACGATAATTGACTGAAAAAAATAAAAGTTTTCGACGAAGATAAATTTATCAGTTTTAATTTAGCCTGCTTGTTTCACATTGTTTAAGTTTTTTTTTACGAAATTTGACCGATGCGATTGGTTCTTTTCCTTTATTTTTTCAATTTCTGATATACCATACTGTACCATACCGTTTACACTACGAGCGTGGAATAAGGCATTCTTTATTTTATTGATTTGTTACTTCTTTTCGCACCTAAGAGCTCCTTTTTACTACGAGCGTGAAATGGAGTATTCTTTGTTTGTTTTATTGATTTTCTTGTTTCGCTTAGCGCTCGCTTAAACTTTAAGCGCGGAAAGATTAATAAGAGGAAAATAGAATGCTTCCTTCCACGCTCGTAGTGAAAACAAACCTTAAAACAGCAAAAAGCTCAAACCAAAAAAAAAAAAAAAATTAATGAAAGAAAGAAAGAATATTCTATTTCATGCTTGTAGTGGAACAAGGCTTAACTTATATACCTTTTCTCTCATTTAAAACACTTTACTAAATCTTTAAGAAGCAAGCCGAAAGCGTTTATCACCAGTTCTGAAACTAACATGAAATTCCCCAGGGATATTTCCAACTTCTTTTTCTTGGTTCTTTTTTTTCATTTCGCTAGGGTTTTTTTTTTTTTTTTTGTTCATTATTCTGATCGTATTCATTATCATTGATTGTGACCGCTATAGTTTAATTTTTAGGCTTTCAAATGATATCAACCAATTTGTTAAAAGTTTAGTCTAAAAAGTTTGTCAGGTCATTTAGTTGTAATATTAGTTGCAGGAAGGTTTGAAGCATTCAATAAAGGAGGTTTGAGCCAGTCCAACCTCATTTAGAAAAAAATTAAAAAATATTAAGCTAAAATTAAGTTTATATTAAGCGTACAATTTTAATTTGTAGCTTTACACTTATTTTTGTATTGTAAGTTAACTTATAACTGTTACTGCTACGATTAAATATCCCTTTTTAATTTTATGTAAAAAATAAAAAAAATTTAAAAATAACGCAGGCTGCATCACGGGTTTGATATGCCTGCTCTAATAAAAAATCTTCATGACGCAATAGCTGCTGGCTTTGAAACTTTTTTCTGCTTTAACCAACGGGTACATATTAAAACCAATTTTCTTATTTTAAACGATTGTTCCTTCCATCATGGATCGAACTACCTTTGGTTGGGTTTAAAGTACCTCAATCATGGAATGATTTAAACCATTTAAGACGTTAAAAAAAAGTTTCATATATTCTGTATACATGAAATAGACAGCAGTTTAAAGTTTCATAATTAAGAGTAAGTTTTTGAGTTTACTCGTAAAAAAAATTTAATGGAAAACTTAAATGAATAAAAATATGGCAGAAATAGTAAAAAATGGCCCAAACTACTCCCGCTCTCCCCTACTTGCAAATAAACTTACAAAATGAGTCAACTAGGCTGTTTTTATCAAGTTCACTACAAACAAAATTGTATATTGACATAACAATCAATAATTCTTTACCTACAGTGAAGCACATGATTATAACATAAATATTATCTGCTGCGAATAAAAAAGAGTTTTCGTTGAATTTGTAATA
This sequence comes from Diplosoma virens, assembly GCA_963680785.1. Classification (NCBI taxonomy): domain Eukaryota; kingdom Metazoa; phylum Chordata; class Ascidiacea; order Aplousobranchia; family Didemnidae; genus Diplosoma; species Diplosoma virens. The sequence goes on along the minus strand of OY796881.1, from coordinate 47,604,778 downwards.
AGTTAAGTGTGTAATGTGCACGGCCGCATAAACTGTTGTCCAAGTCGGCAAGTGGCCGTATAGCCAGGTTGTCCACCGTTGATTTGTTTTTCTAATCGGACTGTTTCAAAACAGCTGCGGTCCGCAAGTTTTAACAATTTTGAGAAGTATCCCAGATGAGTAAAGCCTTTTCCATAGCCGTATCTGCCGGTGGAGGCTGGGAAAATATTTGGGCAAAACCAAAATTTTTGGGGAGGTGATAAGAAAAATTTGGGCAAAATCAGGAATTTTAGGGCAGCGACAATGATCAAAAACAGAAAATAGTTATTAAATTTAGGTAAAGATCTTTTTTTTATTGAGAAGGACATGATTTTGGGACGAAAATGCAGAAATCTAAGACTGATTCAAAATAAAGACTTTTTTCTGCTCTTTCTCCTAGAATCTCAGACAATTAGTACTAGAATATTATGATTCATGTTAAATCGACCAATGGTAATACCATTGGTCGATTTAAACTTTTGTACAACCAAGAATTTATTCTAATATTTTTGACGGAGGTACAATCAAGATTCGTCAATACTATTGATCATTTTAAAGTTTTGTACAACCAAAAATATTTGGATCTCTTTCCTGTTTGCCGTTCTGACTTTATTACCTTTTGAATTTTCGAAAATCCCAAAAGTTTGCAAGTTAGTAACGGCGAACAGTCAACGAGACCAACGACTTTTTTTATTTGTTTTCGGTAAAATCTGCACTAACGTTTCAATGAATAAAAGATTGTGAAAGTGCTGAATGACTTCTGCTTCATTTGATAAAACAACCAGCTGAACAAAGTTAAATTTTTATTTGATATGGACAAGAATCTAACTCAGTGATGGCAAAGACTTTTCAGTTGATGTGTCAAAAAAAATTTTTTTGTATTTTTTCTTATCGCGTGTCACTTCTAAATAACAGTTCTTTAATTTTAGGCTTTATATTTTTTATTATTAGTGTAAACTAAAGTGTTATCATCAGTTAACATGGCACACCTAGGAGTTAATTATTATAACAACGCATCATAATGTTTTGGAAAAAAAGTTTTGCGCCAGATGCCCTTCCTGCCGCAACCCTCCCCATTATCCGGGGTTGGGACCGGCATCGGGAAACACTAGAATGTGCCCCTGATGGCTGGCTATTAGAAATGAAGATAAGGGTGGGCAGACTGAGGTGGTATGGACATATCATGAGGAGAGACCAGGAGTGATGGAAATGGAGTTACCGGGAAAGAGGAAAAGAGGGAGGTTGAAGAGAAGATTTCTAGATGTAATGAAGGAAGATAAGGGGGGAGTTGGTGCGACAGAGAATGACATTGAAAACAGGACGCTATGGAGAAACATCATACGCTGTGGCTACTCCTAATTAAAGGGAAAGGTTACAAAAAGAAGAAGGAGTTAATTACTATGTAATTATGTTTCAAAAACGAATACAATAGGTTCAAAATTTACTTCACGTAATAGGTTAAAATATATATTTTTAAATTATTATTTATTAAAAGGTTTTCCATGTTTAACAATACTGTGTGAAAGATTGAGACTTGCTGAAACCAAATCTGAATTTTCACTGATAAATCTCAACAAACTTTTATATTGAACAGTTTTCTTAACTCTTGCTGTATTAACAGTCACTTGTGATTTGTTTCGCAATGTCTTTTTACATTCCAGGTTCTATTCACTACTTGTTCATCGCATAAGATGCAAAGAGCTTTGCAATTTCTTTTAATTACGCTAAACTGTTTAGTCCAGCAATCTCGGAAATTTCTATTACTTCGGTTTTCAGATAATTTAATTTCCTTTCTCTTTATTATGATTAAGAGCAGGGGTGGCCAAACTACGGCCCGCCAATACACTCAATCCGGCCCGCCGCTGATATTTCACAATTTTTTTAAATAGGCTCTTTTTTCACTACGATCACTGAAGTGAAGCGTGTTCTGACCAGTTACTGTGATTCTAGGAGAAATATAGCAAAATTACAAATAAAATCGAAGTGAAGACCTTTTTTTTTTTTTAGAGATCACAACGATTCTGGGAGAAAAATAGCGAAATTTGAAATCAAATCGAAGTGAAGACCTTTTTTTTAGAGATCATTCTTGGCCCTCGGTCACTTTCACATTGTCAATCTGGCCCTTCTGGAAAAAAGTTTTGCCACCCCTGATTAAGAGGGATGCTATCACAAAACTGTTAAATCTTTTAGTGAAAGGATAATTACAATAAAATTGCCAAGTGATACACGATTACATGTATTACATCACAAAAACGATAAACGACAATGGCATAAACAAGGTTTTTTTTGAGTAAAAGAATGAAAACAAGATGCCAAAATCTGGGATATCAGCTTAACTAAGTCATTATTTGTGACACAATGCTGGTAGTAGGGACCACCGAAAATTTCCTGTTAACTTTTCACTAGCGTGTCAGGCAAAATCTCTTAGCGTGTCATAATTTTGCTATCAACCCATAACGTACTGAAGGCAAAAACGACAACTTCTAGTCACTGTCAATCCCTGCTTTTCTACGTTTTTATATTAATAATTTGTGAAAACCGATTTGTCCTTATATATACTTCATCGCGCAAGGAACTTTTTTTGCGTCATGTCTAGATATTTATAATAGGGACTTTTAGATTCGGGTAACTTTACTGGAAATTTTCCATTCAATAGACGTGACGACAAAACAAAGCATTGCGTCATTGCTTTTCCTGATTCTGCCAGTTAACCTTTAAACGTGAAATGTTAACTTGAAGCAACAAACTGAACTTTGAATTTGTTCTCTCGTTTTATAAATTCGTGCGAAAGAGCGGTGTTAACCCAAAACAACATTTGTACTTGTGTTTCTTAAAACAGTTTTAGTATATTTTTATTTTTGATCACGTTTTATCAAGTTTTTTGTTCGGTAGTCATAAGTATGCGGTTTTAGACTAGAATTTGATTTTCACAAGCAAAATTTGAAAGCTCGGTGGAAAGTATAACTTCAATTTTTTTTTATATGTAGAAAGATTAATTGCTTTTTCAAATTTTACACAAGTTGAACGTTTTTTAGGTGAAATAAATCATCACTTTGAAACAAAAATTTGTGTTTCTGTGACAAATGTTGCTTTGAGTTAACAAATCTACAAAAATTGTTGTGAATATTATTATTCAATTTTTCTTACATTTTGTGCTTCATAGTGCGATTACGGTCTCGCGTAAATAAGCAAAAAAATTTTTTTATCAAAAGAAAAAATTTGGTCCTTTAAGGGTTAATCACTAACAAGTATTGGTAAAGCAATTCTTGCTACGCCTAAATACAGTAATAAATTGGCCAAGCTGTCTTTATGCTTTAGCAAAATATATTTGAAATGTAATACTTTTTCAATCCATTCAAAAGATAAAAATTCTAAAAGAAAACAAAATTTCTTGAGCAGAAAATGATATCTATCTAAAAAAACTTAAAAATAAAATAAAAAGTTGTTATTAACAACTAGCTGATGACGATGAAAAAAACTTTTTAGTAGATACCTGCACCGGCTGATATTATGAGCACGTAACTTTGGGTGAGAATCAAACTCGCAACTTCGTTGCTCAGCAAAAACTATGTTTCAACGCGACTTCGTCGCTTTGCCTGGGAATCGAACTCGTGGTTTTAGCTAGAGCTAGGGTTAGGATCTCCGCCAGATTTGACACAAGCAGATCCGCCAGCTCTGGGTGAGAATCAAACTCGCAATTTTGTTGCTCAGGATAAAACAAATTTGTAGTTAAACGCGACTGCGTCGCTTTGGGTGAGAATCAAACTCGCAACTTCGTTGCGCGGCATAAGTTAGGTTTCATAGCGACTTCGTAGCTCAGCAAAAACTATTTTTAAACGCGACTTCGTTGCTCGGCACAAGTTATGTTTCATAGATATATACACCATCATGTGATACTTACAAATAAAAGTTTTTTTGGAAATTTTTATTGCGGAAATTCCCTCACGGTAAATTCCATGGTGAAAAAATTTCCCCACAGTAAATTTTACCATCTCGTAAATTGTTGCAATATCATCGTCATTCAATCGTTACATAACATTTTCTGTCGTGCAATTAAGAATGAACTTTTAACCCGTTTGCTTTTTTCTTATTCTGCCAAACTAATGGAATTTACCGGAAACCGAATAGAACGCTGCGAAAAGTTTTGACATAAATTTTAACAATTTTCTTTGTCAATTTTTAGCTAACTTTTTTACGCTACAGTATCTAAAAAAATTTTAAAAAAGTCGCTCAAATATAACCTTTACTACCACAGCTTACAGCCTTAAACGAATTGAGCTCTAGATGGCTTAAAAAACAGAATAATTTACTCGAATGACAATCTACAACGACAATACACGCCAGTCTGCGTCCGTGGAAAAAAAAAATTTCCTTGTTTAGCAAACTTAGCATGCAGTTCTAAATTTCAATCATATTAATAATAATAATAAAAATAATAAATAATAAAAATGATAATAAATAATAAAAAAACGCAAAAAAACTTGGAAGCGGATTGCAATTATCAAGGCATCGCCAAAAGCAGGTGGGGGTAATCGCTTGACGGTTGCTCTAATTTTAATGCCTCCGACATTTTCTGCAAGTCAAAAAGATAATTTTTTTCATTTTTTACTTTTTCTCAATATTTATATTCGTCACTCGCAGGATAGCGATGGAGGCGCTAATACATAGGGCAAACAACTACCCCGACATACTTTCGGAGATGCCAAGATATTGTTGTCTGATAAAATTTTTATTTTGGTTTTTTAGTTTTATAGAGATAGGACTAAAATTTAGGACTACTTGCGAAGACCACCAAGTAGGGAAAAGTGCCGTAAAGTGTCTTTCGCAAGGACACAGTAGAATGGCGCAAGTAGGTTTTAAACAAAAAAAAGATACTCCAAAATGAAAAAGTTACGGGCTCATAATATCAGCCGGTGCAGGTATCTACTAAAAAGTTTTTTCATCGTCAACGTCAACGCGACTTCGTTACTCGGCACAAGTTATGTTTCAGCGACTTCGTTGCTCAGCAAAAAATTATGTTTCAACGCGACTTCGTCGCTTTGGGTGAGAATCAAACTCGCAACTTCGTTGCTCAGCTTAAGCTATGTTTCAACGCGACTTCGTCGCTCTGCCTGGGAATCGAACTCGTGGTTTTAGCTAGAGCTAGGGTTAGGATCCTCCGCCAGATCCGACACAAAATCCGCCACAACATTCGCCACAGATCTGCCACAAAATCCGCCATAGATCCGGCACAAATCCGCCATAGATCCGCCACAGATCCGGCACAATTGCCAAGATTTGACCCATCCCTAACTACTGACGCAGGTTAAATGCAAGGAAATAATGACGTTAAATATGAAAAAAAATAGATCAAAACCTGAAAAAAACACAATGAAATAATCAGTAAGCATAATTAGCCTAACCCAGGAGTTCTCAAATGTGGGGAATTCTCCTCTAGGGGAAAATTTGTTTTATATGTAATTGAACGTTTTGTATATTAACTGTAATACTTAAAGATATTTTTTATAAAGAACATTTCAAAAGTTTGATTTATTTTTGTAAAAATTTTTTTAGAGCTTACTATGTTTTTGGAAGAGAAATCGAGAATTCAGAAAATTTTTTCGGCTGGTAGGCCTATGATATTGATACAAATATACTAATTACGAAGTAAAGTTTAGGTGGCGGAAATTTAGTTTTAAATATCGGTTAAAGGGGTTCATGAAATTAAAAAGGTTTAGAACCACTGGCCTAACCTCTAATCCTAACCGAAGTGTAACCGTAACTGTAACCCGACCTAAAAGGTCACAAGGTATGCTTTTTGATCTACAGTACAATACATTCAAAATTAATTTGTTATTCAACTTTGAATGTAGGTTACAAGCAAGTCCAGACGTAAATTTTATCAGATCACAATTACATGGGCCACAAAAACTGTATCTTTATTCAATTCTTATGCATGACATAATAAAAACAGTTTGTACAAAAGTTTAAGTTCCATGGTTGCGACATGTAACAAATGAATGTGAGTAATCAGGGCTTGTTTCCACTACGAGTGTTGGCGGGAGTATTCTTTTTTTGTTTCATTGATTTTTTTTACTTTTTCTGCCTTCAAGCGTTAAGCGAAGCAAAAAATCAATAAAACAAACAACTAATACTCCCGCCAACACTTGTAGTGGAAATAAGCCTAACTGTTTTTGCCCATAGACCAAGGGTATACAAAATGCGGTACGCGTTTGCCTTGTATTTGAGACTTATTAAGGCCAGCGTATGATTAAAGCTTTGCGCTTGATTCATATGAAGAAAGTGGTTGCTATGAAATATAAATGGTGTCTAATTAAATATAAAGTTAATTTTTGTGCGTCAATTTAACGCTTAATTTGCAATTTTAGGATTAAAAAATATGTGAAAGATGTTATGGTACGATCTGCAAAAGCTCAAAAAATAGTAAAAAGACGTTATTGTGAAAAACTCTTACCGTGAAAACTTTGGCTAGTGTGACACGATTCGGCGCAAAAATCGTGTAAAAAGGCATTTTCTCTGCTTGGCAAACTTACTCTACATTTCAGTTATATTTGAAATGAAAAGGAAAAAAAAATTAATTTGATGCAGCACTTTGGCATCTCTGAAAGCAAGTGAGGGTAATCGCTGAACGGTTCCCGTAAGAACAATGCTTGCGATGTTTTCCTGAGAATCGGGAGGATAATAAAAGACGATAATAATAAAATGAATTGTGTGAGCTGAATTTCAATGGCACAACTACAATTGAATGTTTTTTTAATCTTATTTTATTAAAATAAATTAGAACAAAAATAGCACTCATAAAGTAAACAACAATAAAGTTCATTGCGGTGACAATAATGTGGCTACGCTCTCTGGCTTGATAAAAAGGAAGTACTATGTGGTTTATAACGCATGTAAAGTAGTGGTGTCTTAAAAGAAAACAAAAGATTATTTCCGCTTTAAAAGCTAACTCAAACTTTGATAAGGTTTAAAAACAAAAAAACTCATTAATTAAATTTGGAAGTCGAAATTTGTTATTTTTAATTTTGTTTGGCACTTTGACTTAGAGTAAATAGCTTTTTTCACCCTTGAATTTTATACATATATGTACTTTTGTTGTTGTTGTTGTTGTTGTGCATAGTATAGGTGACTTTAAATGAATTACGTTGATTTGACAACTAAACTTTTCACTTTTGAGTTTCACAAAAAAAAATAAAACGCAGTTGCCAACACGTTATTTTTGTTAAAAACAATCTTTCTCATGTGAACATATGTTGCCCCTCGTATATCATTCTCGTGGGGTTCTATTATCAAGTGTTTTAATCAGGCCAGGCATACACATTGAAAAGATTAAATGGACTCGCTTAAAATAAACTTTATGGTGGCTTTCCGTGGATACAATAGTTCGTTGCCTAAATCAGATGTTAAATTGGAACTACCAGTTTGCGGACCGGCGTCGATCTGTTACGATTTGTAAATGTTCGTCCACGAACATTTTTTTATTTTTATCGGTCCGCCAGCGCAAAAATTACTGGTTAGACGCAGTAAAACTTATTTTTCATTTTATTTTTCTAGATTTTGTATAGTTGCTAAAACAATTTTTACACGATTTTTATCAATCGCCGGCATACTTCATATAAAAAATGACGATTGGTTTCAATGACCAAATGCCACAAAGATTTCCACCAGGCAAGTTCAACTTTGTTGCCTATTTATTTTTTTTAATAATATGTTTTATATTGACGATTTTTTTTCGCTTACTGTGTTTGTGATTGATTTGGATTAAATATTGAATAAACGTTTATTTTTTTAAAAAAGATTACATCAAATGATTAACTAGTAGTAGTTAAATCATTTTTAGTTAAATTATTTGATTTAAATAGAGTTTCATTACAAACAGTATTGAGTTCGAAATTATGATTTCTGTAGGAAAAGGACTATTAACTTACACAATGGCATAAAAGTCTTTTGATTACAGAACGTAACAGTGATGTAGTCAAGACCACAAATTTTGAGAGCGAGATCAAAACCCGATAACTTTTTCGAGACAAGACCGAGATCGAGACCGGCGAATTTCGAAATCTAAGATTCGAGATTAAGACCGAGACCGAACAATTTTACAAAAATATAATCCATTTTTATTTATCAAATAACCGAAGATTACATTTTAATTAAAAAACATCTTTATTATGTTAAAACGAGCTTTACTCCAAGAGTAGTTGCATCATAAAACAACCGGCTTTAAAAACCCGCTCAACTATATAGAACAAAAGAAAGCCGAAACGCACAAGACACATTGGTTAACAATGTTAATTGAAAAAAGCAATCCAAAATATTTTTAATGAATATTCATTAAACAATTTTTTTCAAAACTTAAAAATGCCGAAGGCAAGCTCATCATGGGAATCGTTGAAACTTCATTCAAATATTTGATTAGTTCGGTTATCTGTGTTGGCATGTTGTATTTGCTGGATTTGTTGGCTATGTTTGGCTTACATAGAATTAATCACCTCAAAATGATTAGAAATAACGAAGAATTATGCAAATGATAAAAACTGCTAAACAACTCGCTATTTTATTTTTCTGTAATTCCCCTGTTTATTTTCTGTCTATCTTTGAGTAGGTTAATCGGAATAGTTTTTAGTTATTTTTTCCTTTCTACTTTGTCATATTAGCAATTTGGTATTTTGCTTTTAAGCAATTGGATTTGTACAATGGCGTTTGCAGAAATTTATTATGGGGGGCGGCTGAGAACCGGAAACACGATCATTATAATTCATAATGTCTTTTACATGAAGAAGGCCTGGTGCAACAAAAAAAAGAGCCACTTTAAAAGATTCACTTAAAAAAACAATTGAAATTATTTATTTATCTTTGATATAATTATTTTGTTTTTATTTTTATCCCTCTGACTCCCTGATTTACAGGAAATTGTTGGAGCCACTATACATAGAGCAACTGTCAAGCTATTATATTGACCTGCTTTTGGAGATGCCAAGATATTCGTATCCGAAATATTTTGTTTTGTTTTTTTAGTTTATATTTAGAGGTATGATTGAAGTTTATGACTGCTTACTAAGACCACCAAGCAGGGAAAAAAGTGCCGTAAAGTGTTTTTCTCTAGAACGAGCGAGAGTACTCTGGAACTACAACAGAATGGTAAGAGTAGGGTTTGAACGATTTCAATCACTTTCGCATTAATCACAGCACAATTAACCACTCAAATAAGCTGCCAAAAATGTATAATAAGATGAAGATCGTTTTTTCCTTTTTACTTTTTTCTAGCCCTAATTCGCTTTTAATTAGATAAATTCTTCACTTTATTATAACAGTTTTTAAGCTGTATAGTGCTACTATGAGCTTTTAACCATGATTCTTTATGGAAATTTTTTAACCCCCGAGCTTCCTCCCCTTCTGTGCATAGGCCTATGGATTCATTAATCACAACTTTTTAACCGGCTTTTAAACAGATCCTGGCAGCGTGGTCGAGCGTATAGAACAGTGGTTCTCAACGTGGGGCATGTACCCCACCGGTGGGGTCCAGGAAAAATTTAGGTGGGGCATGGAGATTTAAGACATTACGAAACAATTTTGTTTAGAAAATTAAAAATGAAATGCACTTGTTCACAGTCAAACTGATTGCGTAGATATATTAAGCTGGTTTATTTACCAATTCCTTTCGTACACGCCCCTTGAAGAAAATGAGCAAAAAATTAGTTTTTTGTTTTTATATAAAGGGTTTGATCACCTATACATAAAACAATTACTTTTTTGGATTTGACGTAATTCGTATGCAAATTAATTAATGTGCACAATTGTACACAAATTTATACGAACCCATGTATTTGATGCAATTTTTTGCTTTTTTACCAACATTTTCATTGGTTGATACACCATGAGTACAAATGATGACACTTAAACTTAACTGCTCTACTACTCTGAAAATTAAATAAATCCGAACTAAATGATAATGGTATTAAATGATGTTGCAATAAAGACAGAGGCTGAAATACTAAGTTTAGCCGAGTGCTGTAATTATTATAGATGAACAGTTTAGAAAATTTTTGATGCACAAATGAGTATTTCAGAGGTATGACTATTCAACTCTTATTTACAATACTATTTTCCTCGACACAAAAGTTCTGAGGTTTCTTAAGGCGGTAAACTAAGCTGACGAAATTGGCGTTTATGAACTTTCGGTGTTACCAAAAGTTCATGCGCTTCTGAAAATCGCGAGTATTAGTAAACAAAACCTGACTTTTCTAACTGCTGTTTTTGCACATTTTTAATATTTTTGTTCTTTAAATCAAATTTCAGTGCTATTGCAATGGTGCTTATTGCATTACTATACCAGTCGTAATAAATTAGCCCAAAACTAGCCTAAGTTTATAATTGAAAACAAATGATCAAGGAAAATAAAAAGGTTTGTCAATACTCAACAGAGTTTTTGAAATTTGGTTTTATACCTACCGTATATGATGACCGTATACCCTCTTACTATGCCAACAAACTTTAAGAAACGAGTCAATGAAATGTATTTGTCTAGAAAAAAACATTTGAGATCTAAGCATCCCAACCTTGTCAACTCAAATTTGAAATATTTTGAAACTTTAAAAAAGAACCGGACAAAAATTATTTCATTATTTGCTACTCAAACGGCAACTCTAAATCGTGCTCTTGAAGCAAGTTACGAAATTTCTTTGCTTACAGCGAAAAATGAAAAGAATCATACAATTAGAAAACAAAAACCAAAAAACTTCCAAAAACCAGCAATATTTGTTTTAGTAAAAACATTTTGCAAATAGATGACGAAGGTGTACAAGCACTGCCACTTCGCAACAGCTCAGTCAGCAAAAGAATTGACGAGATGGGGCAAGGCGTTGAAAAACAACTTCTCGAAAAGTTAGAATCACAAATGTTCTTATTACAAATCGATAAATGTACAATACGAAAAAGTGAAGCGTTGTTATTAGCATACGTGAGATGTATCGACAAAAAAATTTTCAAGAAGAGTTGCTATTTTGTCAGTCACTAAGAAACAACTACTCGACGAGTTGATTTCTACAACAAACTCGGTAATTATTTTAATAATCATAAAATTCCTAAACCCAACATTGTATCGTGTGCTGCAGACAGTTCCTCCTCCATGATGGGTCAAAACTCAGAATGTTTATAATTGACAAAGGATGACAGTCCAAGTATATGCCGAATGCGTGGCTGCAGCAAGCTCGACTTATGCTTTTATTTTTTCCGTCGTGCTCCGTTTCCCATTATATTCATCGTGCGAAATTTGGAGCAATGGCGTTTCTCTGTTCCACGTTCAATGATTTGGATATGCGGTCATGTTCACTTTAGTGACGATTTAGTAGACAGGCAACGAAGTAATGCATAAAGTGATAGCGCTACTCTGGGACAAAGACGTGGTTTTATTGAATTTAATTAATAAATTCTGTTTGAATAAGTTTTGTTATACTGTGTTGGGATTAGTTTTAAAACAAAATCTCAAATCCTAACAAATTCTATCTAAGCAAATTTCAAAGCAGAATGTCTGTTCAAAAAGGTTTGCGAGGCTAATCGTGCGGATCATGCGAGATTGTTGCTCCAAACCGAAGTAAGGTGGCTATTGAAGGAAAACTGCTTAAAAAGATTTGTTGAACTATTTGAACCAGTCCGTAAGCTTTTGAAAGACAAATCTGAAATGCTTTTTTTTGATGACTATACAGGCAAAATCTCATGTGAGTTATTTAGAAGATATTCTTAAAAACTTTGTTCTTTAAGCAAACAGCTCCAAGGAGCCAATACAAAACTTGCGATGCAAAAGCAAAAATTTAGATTTGTGACATTCTCATTGTGCAGAAACAATACTTTGTCAAAATGTTATGATCCATTTTTTTGGCTAAAAAAATGTGAGGTCACTCAAGAGGCAAATACAGTTATCGCTGAACACTTAGAAATGCTAATTGACAACTTTAATAAAAGATTTCGTTATTTAAAAGCAATGGTGTTCCTTCTGATTGACTCAACCACTCTTAGCAGATTTATATGCTGTATCAGAGCCATGGATTGTGTGAATTACAGCAAGATGAATCCAAGAAAATTCTTTATCAAGATTATAGGAACCACGATGTGGAAAGAAATATCCTCCCTCCACCACTTTGGTAAGACAAAAACTGATAATATTTCCGTTATCTTATTTAGTCGAATGTGGCTTTAGCGCTGCTGAGGATTTGCTGCATGCTAGGAGAAATTAACTAGAAATCACCAAAATGGGTGATTTGAGGGTAAAATTGACGAAACTGGAACCGCGAATCAAACAGATATGTAACCAGCGTCAAGCACAGAGTTCCCATTAACAATTTATTGACAAAGAATGGTCAAGTCAATCAACAAGCAAGTGCCGACAGACCTGTTTCCAGGGTTGCCAGACAGTTGAAAGCACTTTTAGCCATGCCTCAGTAAAAAGTTAGCCAAAATTAGCCAATTTTGCGGTAAAACATGCTACATAATTGCTAAATTTTAACTCTATTTATTTTATTGATAAAAGGTATTATTATGTGACAAAAAACATTATGTAAAAGGTATTATTAATTGAAAAAACCTGACTTTTTAGTTAATTAAAAAGCTTGTTTTATAACCTTTTCAAATTCACCTTCCACTTTTTTTCAGAACTAACTTTACTACTCCTAGGTTGATCTTTCTCTCTAATTTCAACAGTTGATGAATGCATATTAGTAGTGAACAGACTAAGCATTTTTTTTTTTGGTAACTTGGAAATCTTTGCAACATATTTTACTTGATAATAAATATGATTTTATTCTTAAAACAGAGTTTAATGTACTAATACTCAATTTGTTTCTTTGTTTGTTTTTTAAATTTATCACAAATGAAAAAACACGTTCCACAAATGCATTACTAAATAGCATCTTCATTCACTAACAATGATTGATAAAGATTACATGATTTGACTTCTGCTTGGTTGAACTAATATTTCCGTTATCTTATTTAGTCGCATAGATGATTGATAAAGATACTTACTAAATAGAATCTTCATTCACTAACAATGATTGATAAAGATTTACATGATTTGACTTCCTGTGCTTTCGAAAACTTTTTTTCACATATATTGGTGTATTTTTTGTTTTGAAGCACAAAACAAATAAATAGATTGATTGATTGATTGATTGATTGATGCATGGTAGCCTAGCCCATTCAAAAGGACGAAGTGTCTTGTTTTGAACTGGTTATGAACAAATATTGAACTTGTACGGTTTGTCTCAAATCATGCTTGTTTGAACAAAATCAGTTCAAGACAAGAAATAAAGTTGTATTTTGACTTTAGATTCACATTTCCAGCATGTATGGATAAATATTTAAATATCTAGTTACATAGTGAAGTCATAATTAGCCAGAATTAGCCAAAGATGCAATGGCAAAAAGAAAATTTGTTTTTTAGCCAGCAACATCAGCATACCTCTGAAATTAGCCGAAATAGCTAAAATTAGAAACTCCGGCAACCCTACCTGCTTCGTCCCAGTTATTTTTTTTATGTATTTTTATTTTTTTATTTTTTTTATTTTATATAACACATAAGCAATAAAAGAAGCACATAAAAATAACGAAATTGTAGTTCAAATATGCAATTTTGTTATTTCAAATATGCAATTTTGTTAAAGGTTTCTTTTTTTTTAAGACAATATTAGCAGAATGAAAAAAACACAGGTTATCAAATCACTTATCTTTGCAAACACAATGGATCATTGCAGAGTACAATATATAATAGGTAACAATATTGAAAGCATTATGTTTAATTGTGTTTAAAGTAATGACTATATATCAGTTAAGGGTTATAAGAAATTTTTTTAGTGAATGATTTGAATTTACATTCGATTTGTAGTGAGTTTCATTTAGTAAAGTTGGCGATATTTGTGTGTTATATGTTTCAGTTAAATTACGAAGTTCAAGGGCATGCATTCGAATTGGGGAAGACATTTTTGTTATTAATATTTGGGGCAGTTTTTGTAGTGCCGTGTTATTGAAGAGATCAATGACATCTTTGGTTATAGAGATTGGTTTTTGAAGTGTTTTCGCCAATAGGGGTTCTAGGAATAGAGTTAGTTGTTTGATTGGTGGGCATTCAGAGAATAGATGGTGAGGGTCATCAGTTTTAGAGCTGCATATTTTGCATAAGAAATCATTAGGGTTACGGGGTTTTATGTTGTGTTTAATGAAAAAGCATCCCCATGAATAGCCTTTATAGATAGTTCTGAAAGCTATTTCTTTTTTGTAATTTGAGAAAAGAGAGGAAGATGGTTTGATGAGTGTCAGTCGGAGCCAATTGTGGGTTGAGGGAGGGTTAAAGTTTGTAGGAGGGTTAGGTAAAGGATTTGTTTCAGGCTTCAAAAGTTACCTCAAATTATTTTATGGTATAAGATAGCAAATAAACCAAGTTCTAAATTGTATCAACAGTGAGAAGAATTTAAATTAAAGCTAAGGTAAAAACAGGTTCAAATATACCCTTTCCAAAATTACTTACCTACCCACAAAAGCAAAATTCATCTACCACATTTATTTTACAATAATTTGTTTTTTCAAACTAACACGAGTGAATGCTCTGTAGTGAAATATATTGATGTCTGCAGTTCGAAGTTTCAGAGTTTCCAACTTTTTTTCAAATTACAATGTCCGACTGTATCCAGTGTCCAGCCGGGCCCCACACTCCCCTACATCTATTTTTGTTTTCTTCTGTTAGAATAACGGTAATGTACCTGTCGTTAATTTTGATGGTCTCTGGAATATAATCTGTTTGTAAATCTGTAAAATAAAAATGGAGATAAGGGTTTCTTAAAAAACTGAATTTTTTATGTCTGCCAAAGTTGAAAGCTTCTAGTTTTGCCCAGTTCTTTGTTATTTCTTGGATTAAAGAGGTCGATATGTCGAAAGGGATTGGATATAGTGTTACTATTTTACTAGCCTATCTGGATCTCCAAGCAGTAATTGAAACTGATGTTTTATCTCGTAACTCAATTTGTAAAACATTTTCAAAGAGTTTTAAAAAATCGTCCATTTCTTTTTCAGTTGTTTTAGCATTAAAAGTAACAGTGTAAATTTTTTGAGCATAATTATAGGTTGATATATCAAAAAGTTTATTACAATATCTGCCAAGGGGTGCGTCATCAATAAATAATTCAATGAAAGAATTTATGTCAAAATCAATAGATTCATCAGAGGTTTCAACTTTGAGATGAAAAGTATTTGGTTCTTCCAATCTATAACTATTCATTTTTGATTTCAAAATCTTTTAGTTTTGACAAACAAAATACTATATAAGTATATGATAAGTTTCTTACCTGGTCTTCTTCAAAGACAAAGTTAAAATAAAATCCGTAGTGTTAAATTCAATTATAACTTTGTTAATATAGACTTAGTTTAGTAAGACTTTCATAAATCAAGAAAAAGAGCGTCAATTTTGTGGTTCAACGGCGGGTTATACACTAGATTCTTGTAGCAGAAATAACGCAGTACAAGATTTAAAAAGAACCACAAACCTGACAACGAACTATCTAACCTTTCTTTTTCTGAGTACAATGTACACTAAGCTGACTAACTACTGATTAAACGTCTCAAAGCAAGACGTCAACTTACATCTCAAACAGCCAGTTGTGGACCTGAACGCTGAGTAAGTAGTTCAAAGAAAACAATACACTACCAGCGTAACTGCGTAAAGCACCGCTTAGCCGTAAAGGCATCTTATTTAATGTTAGTAATGGAACTGCAGGGCTTTTGATCCGTGGTAGTTGACTCGATGTGGTTAGCATATCGGAACCACCGTCAGCATGCCCTTACTGCTTAACGGTGTTTTACGCAGCTACGCTGGTAGTGCATTGTTTTCATTGAATTTATTGACTATCGCAATAAATATTACTAAACTTTGGCATTGTAGTGACAAAGAAAAGCATATAGGCTACTAAAGACACGTAGTACTTGGTGGGGCCTGAAATTTTTTTGAAAGCAAAAGGGAGGCTTCGTTCAAAAAAGGTTAAGAACGTGGTTTAGAACGTGGTGATTGTGATCAAAACGGCCGCGGTTAAAAACCTACTCGTGCAATTCTGTTAGGTCCTTGGGAAAAACAATTCACGGAATTTTCTCTTGCTTGCCGATTTTGGCAAGCAGTTCAAAATTTTAGTCATATCTCTATAAAAATAAAAACAAAATTAAAAATTTCAACCGTACAGCAATATCTTAATAATTAACTATATTATAGATTATTCTACAACAAATATTTTTTAATCTGAACAGAAAATCCTTTTTTATAACACACAAAAACATCATTTTTTATGTAGTAAGTAGCACATAATACAAACCAAAATGGTTACCAATATAATTACAATTTTTTAAACTAAAGCACACTATCATATGAGTCATTCCATCACAATCCAACCAATGGTGAACACCACCACTTCTTTGGTTTTTTTATTATCTTTTTGTGTTTTTTGAGATACATTCAATTTAACCCATTTCATTGCGACAAGTGAGTTTAGTTTATTCCCATACCATGCGCTCCTGTTCATTGCAACAAGCGACTTTACTCCACTTCAATAAAAAAATTTTTCTGCTGTACTGCGACAAGCAAGAATTTTTTTAATGAAGAAATAGCATTGCTTCCATTTTTGCAATGATTTTCTCATCAATAATGTCCTAATTTATATACAAGCATCTTGTGTTAGTGCCTAATAGTTCTTGACAATTGGAGGTATGTCGCATTTTCTTGTTTTACTCTCATAGTTATATAGTAATTTATATTAATGATAATTAAATCACTAGTTCTTAAAATAACACTTAAGCCTATATGTGATGATGAAGCTGGTGATTTAAAACAAATATTAAGATTGAGTATATTCAATGACTGAGACTATTTTTGTGATCTTGTGGCTCCTATGTAACTATTCTATGGGCACTCTTTAGGAACAGAATAGAAAATATAATTAGCAGTGAAAGCATTAATAGATCACTTCTGGATCAATCTTGATGAACCAAGTGTCAATTTGTATGTTTTCAAGGCCAAGAAATTCAAAAATTAAATTAAAAATAAATTTAAAGAAATGTAGCAATTGAAAAAAGCGACTTATTAATAAAATCAGCCCAAATATATCTGATTCAATATTTTTTAATTTAATTATTTCAATGTTTTCATTGATGCTTAAGCTTAACAAGAAACTAAATTTTGTTGAATGTACATATACTGTATTTTTAACTTTTATTTAATGACCCAAAGGGTAACATTCCTATTTTTACCAATTTTTGATTTTGAATGCAATGGGAATCCATGCAAAATCACTGTATTTCTATTTGTAGATTATGCATTCTTGATTTTTTTATGCAATTATATTGTCGGGTTTGTATTCAACATATGATGAATTATCTATGTCATAGTAACAACAAAAAATCCAAGTAGGAGTTGAATGTAACAAGACACAAACAACAATTTTCAGCTTCCCTATTTTACCATTTTCATGTTTGGTAACTTTTACTTTTGATAATGAAGAAAAATGTAATGTTAAAGGCAGAATTGATAATTAATCAGACAATAAAAATGAATTAATAAAAAAGATCACTTTTGTTTTGTTTTCATGCTGATTTGAACTTATAACTAAGTTGCGTTGTCCAATTGACGTGAACGTTCAATCGAGGTTTGGTTTGAAATATATTGAACGTTATTTCTGTAATTCTAGAACAAAGATACAAAATTAAAAAACACAACAATAAAGAATTTAAAATTACCAACTTACGGAAATTTTCCAACGCACCAAAATTTGATTAGAACGAATAAATAAATAATGACTATTAACGATTCTGCAACATCAAGAAAAAGTTTAAACAATCGATTCAACCACTAGTATAGATTCAACTACTATTATCTGACTTCAAAATATGCTTTTTTTTAACTTACAGGGCGTATCTCAGCGAGTCTATGATGGCAATTAGTAAACAGTTTGTACTAGAAACCAAACTGCGTAAAAATGAGAAGCACCACTTGAGTTTCGCTCTTATTAGAGCTCGTCAGTGATACTTATAAAAACAGTTTGTCTTCGGGTTGTCGACGCAGGAAAATTGCACGCTCCAATTAAGCCGGTTGAGAAAAACAACCCGAGAAGACGCGCTCCTGATAGAAATACGCAGACGAAACGTGCGTTCGAATCTATGCTAAATTATTTAAAATTTGAATCAAATCACATGTCTTGACACAAATACAAACTTTTGACTCTTTCTACAATGATTTGATAGCGACAAAGCCTTTTAGTGTCAGTGTTGAACTACAGCAAGGCTGTATTCTTTCTCCTGTCCTGTTTATTGTATACATGGACATTATAGACAGAGACAGTTCCTCCAGTAGTGGCGTCACATTTGGGGAGTAAAATGTTTCCATTATTGTTTTCCATATCTTTAATTGAAATTTTGATAAAAGCTGTTTGATTCTTTTACAAAGATTTCAAGGGTCCATAAAAATAAAAAACCTGCTGTTTGCAGATGACCTTGCATTGTTAAACTGAGTAAAATGATGTCTGTTAAGATCATTTTTAATTTCAGTATATATAAATTTCTATATACTTTTAATTTCAATAGATACAAATTTTGGATCTTTTTAATAAGGGATCGTGAGTGATTTTTGTTAATGCTAACCAGGAAACTAACCCTGAATCCCATGTGGTTACTATCATTTGAGAGATCCTTTTTCTCTTGGTTTGTTTTTCATTGCCTCCTAGTGCTATAGGGATTCCAGATTAGTTTCATCAACAAACAGTCCTAAGTATAGCGCCTCTGACACGTTTCTGCGAGGCAGGAGGATGAATATAAAAATGACAATAAAAAAAATAAGCAAACTATAGTAGTGGGAAAACGTTGTAACTCAGAGAACCACCACCTCTTTACTTTTATAAATAACCGCAGGCCATAATTAAAAAATATATAAATGTGGTGTTCAAATTATTGCATACACAAATTTCATTACAACAAGAACTTGTTTGCTTCATTTAGGAAAAAATACATTGGATTAAATAACAAGTTTTTTTTGGAGGAAGGGGTTCGATCAAAGTTGACATGGTTGATAATCCGAAACAATTAGTGAAATTAAAAACCAAATCACTATATCACTGTAATTTTTTCAATATTCTGTACCGATTGTGGCCAGCGAGATAATTGCAAAAAAATTTGGTTTCCCGCGTGTAAAAGAGTAAAAGATGTAATGCTAACTGTGGGCAATTTAAAAATTGTATCATTTTATGTAGCTGCACTCCTACCATACCGCACTAAAAAATTCGAAATAAAAATTTCATTAATCGTGTCACGGGCTATATTTTGCACCGGTCTGAACTAGCTATTGTATTCTATTGCATTGCCAGATTTCTTTGGGCAACTTTATCGTTAACATAGCGTTATCACTATTGGAGTCTAAGGCCTTGTTTACACTCGGCGTAGTTTCTCAGCGTAAAAGTGTTTATTGATAATATTTCTACGCCAGCCTTCGACGAAAAAATCCTACGCCGAGCTCCGGCAAAAACTCGTTTGCCAAGCGATTTTTACGCTCATACTTGGCGTAAAAAATGCTTTCGAGTAGAAATTGCTTAGTAACGCAAAACAATCGTTTTTTTTCAATATGCTTGAATAATTTTCTTGTTTATATATTTTTTAATAATATCGTAAGCCTACGCTCAGCGGAAGCATAATTTTATACGCCTAGTGCAAACCAAGATTAATTCCAAATGTACTTACGCTTTTAAACTGAATATTTAGAAACTTTAGCTTCCAGTTAACGTTAAAGTCATTTTCTTTATTATATTTAATTTTATAAAATTTCAAAACACACTTTTAAAGCAACTTTTGGCTGGCGCTTTAAATTTTAAGGTAGGTAACTAGTTGCAGATTAACTATAACAAACAACATTTAAAAATCCATGTCGGCTCTCTGGGACTACCGGTGCATTTACGCTAAATTAGAGCTACAGTTTTTCAAATTCTATATTGTTCCTCCGGATTCGCAAGAAAACGACGGAGGCGCTAATACATGAGGAAAGCAATTACCCCGACCTGCTTCCGGAGATGCAAGCTATTGCTGTCCGCTTGAATTTTAATAGAGATATGGCTGAAATTTAGAACTACTTGCCAAGACCCCCAAGCAGGGAAAGTGCCGTAAAGTGTCTTTCCCAAGGACACAACAGATTGGAGCGAGTAAGTATTGAACCGATACCGTGTCGATCACAATCGCGGTGCTTTAACCACTCGTCCACGTTGCCGTCTATCTATCTTGTTGTTGTAGGTTTAGTTTTTCTCTATTATTTCCTTCGTTCTTCTGTTAAAGTTTGTTTTGAACTAAAAAAATAGCTTTGAAAAATGTTTACGTAATCAAGCTACTTGATTTTTCAAAAATTGAATTAATTTAGTGTGAATGTTTTGACCGTAAAGTAGTGGGTAAAAATGTTCAAAGCACTACCAGGCTTGTTCGTTGGCGAAGGAAAAAAATTTAAATAAAGTTTTTTGGTAATCGGAATATCTTGTAACAGATAGTCCTGATTACAATGAAAATCTTTATTGGAATAAGCGTAAGAAAGTTACAAAACTAAAGATTTAAGAAGTATGACTCTAAGTTTTTTGCCACTTCAAATTGCGGCATATCTAGTCAATTGAGTGTTATTCTTAAGCAAATTGCAAAGCTCATCACCATAACATCACGTAACATAAATATCAAAAAATTTCCGGTCTCGAGACCAATTTAAAAAATACGAGACCGAGACCACATGACCTTTAGACCGAGACCGTCAGCACAAGGCCGAGACCGCAAAAAATTCGTTTCGAGACTAAGACCGGTCTCGAGGCTTTCATCACTGGAACGTAACTTTGTTTTTATTCTTTATGCTTATCATTCATTCTGGGTTTTATATATCCAAACAATTTGAAAGAACGTAATTTTTGATGCATGTTGATTTTTTTGTTGCAAACTTATTCTGTTTGTGAGTAAATTAGAAGAAAATATCATAGAATTAACTAAACTTTTACACTGTTTCGTTATAAAACGTTTCAGAAGCATTTGGATTCTTCAACGGAATCAAGCATATAGACAAAGAAGATCCGCGCAACTGGCAACCTGATGCAATAATAAGTTTGATCTGGAATTATATTCAACTATCTCTATTCTGGAAGCAATTTATCCACGGCGAGGTATCTTGTCATGACTTAAATCGTCAAATCAATACAGAATTTCAATCTTGCTGCCGTAGATTGTTTGCGATAGTTACACAGCCCCACGCAGACGATGACGCAACTAATGCTTGGTATATGCTCGCTGCAGTGCATTACATCACACAATGCCTGCTCGACTTGGACAATTCTGGAAACTTAATTGCACTTGAAGCATTTCCCACTTTAGCTGATAATGTTTATTATCTACTGGAGGAAGAGAACGAAAATTATCTGCATTATTTCATAACGTTTTATGGTGAATTCGACCCCGTCAACCACGAATTAGTTCAAGATTTTCGAGAAATACTTTTTAATTTTGGCGATTAAATATTACAGCGGGTCTACAGTAATACTTTTGTTTTGGTTCTATAGCTAGGTATATCATATTTCCGAAAGAGTAAACCAGGACGTTGATGAAAGGAACGAAAGTTATCGTAATTTTTTCGTAACGCTTTATGATGGCGACTCCGTCAACGACGTCAATTAATTCAATATTTTCGAGAAATGCTTTTTTACCTTGTCGATTGAATATTAGGCCAAATCAATAGTTTCTATCAAGGCGCCACAAGTTATAACTGATGCGTTTAATATGCTTTAAAAACAAAAAATTTAAAAAACAAGAATAAAAACCGAAATGTTGTTTTCTTCAATTTTTTTATTTGTTTCGGTTAAAAGTGATTAATTTTTTTTCACCCTTGCGTTTTGTAGCCTATATACAGTATTTGTATTGTTGTTGTGCGATGCGGTGTGGTTAGACTAGTGGTTGCTAAATTTTTGAACTTTATCGACCACTAAGAGTATATTTTGTTATATCAGCCAATACGATGTAAAAAAAAGGTACTGCATAAATACGTATTTTGTGCCATAGTAGTCATGTAAGACTAAAAAGAGGCCTTCACTTTTAAAATTACCAAGAACATAAAATCTTATTCCAATTTTTTTCTGTCCGAGGTCTAAAAATTGTTCCAAACCAAGTGAAGACTAAAAAAAGGTCTTTGCATTTGGCAATACTTCTGATATAAAGACTCGTGGCTATAATTTGAAAGTTATTGGATTTGGATTGATACGAGTCCTTTAACTACCGGACTTGCTACTACTATGAATTTTTTCTGCCGACCACCAAATTTTTTCCATGGAACACCGATTGGCGAGTCCTGATATAAATGACTTTAAATAAATTTCGTTGATTCAATGACTAGTCGATTTTTCAATTTTTAATTTAACTGAAAAAAGTAAGTAAGAATCCAATCGTTTAAAAAGTTAAAAAATAAACAAATCCAATATACGTTTGTTACGTTTATGTATAATAAGTTCAATTATTCGTTTACTCATCATCATTGTCATCATTATCTCTTTACATCCTCCTAACTCGCGGGACAACGTTGTAGGCATTAAATTTTTTGTTGTTTTTTAACTTTTATTCAATGTCAGTGACTTAACTAAAATTTAGAGCTGCTTGCTAAAATCTCCAAGCTGAGGAAAGTGCAAAAAAATATTTTTTCCGCGGCACAATTAAATGAGAAAAGTTGTGGTTGAACCAAAACGTGTGGATTGTGTTGGTCATCAACATGGCTTTTGGCCACATAGCCGACTAAAACTCATCAAAAATAGCGCGACATTCGGCTCTGGAATCATTGATCTTGCTTTAATTCGTTGTCGGATTCCAATACAGATTTTGTAAAACTTGGTATTAATTGCTACCATGCTTAACATTCAAAATTCAAAAGAATAATTTTGTATATTTTGCCTTCGTTCTTTGTTTTTGTCTTGACTCAAGTCATCGGCTCCTTACAGAGTCCCGATTCATTTAAAGCGACGATTCTGATTTTATTTTAGTTTTTATTGTTTAAACCTGCAAAGGTTTTGTACGAAAATATCGATTAATATCAAAAAACACCAAATTTAACCATATTAAAAAATTGTTCCTTACTGAAATTTGTGGTTTTTTAATATTTGATATGCATTTTTGTTCTTATTGTTGTTATTTGAAAGTGTTAACGGCAGTTTAAATGCAATATATTTTGTATTGCATCTGATAGAACACATTTTTGTCTGTATTTATGACCGACTGTGTGAACATCGTTTCGGAGTGCGTGATACACATTGCCACAGATGATACTCTTTCGTGCAATCAACAATTTATATAATATCTATTTTGTTAATACTGATTTGTTTTTTGTCTTGCACTTTCCTCATTATTTAAAAGAACTCAAGAATATTTATTAAAAAAATTTAAAAGTTTTATTTTGTTTCTGTTTTAGTGGACCCTAGCATTGTATTGAGACGTATCATCGAGCCTCGACACGCTCAACGCAAAACACTTGCGTTACGCCAGGGGCGTATAAGCTTTTCGAGTCAAGGGCCATTTTGACTTGTAAAAAATATTCGCCGGACAATAAATAAAATACCTCGCTCGAATTTTATAAGTGAAGATCTTGTTTTTTGGTCGTAAAGAAGATTTTGAAAAAAATTACGAACGGAATTTGAGTGGGCAGCGGGCCGGTAGGGTGGCCAGCCAGTTCGACATTCATGGTTTAAGCCAGAGTTTCTCAAACTTTTTTATTGAAGGAACACCTGTTATTGAAGCCTTATCATTTTAGCTTAAGGAACACTTAGTCTTAGTTTCTCTGAATTTCCGATTTTCGTTTAAAAAACGTAATGATCTCTAAAAAAAGATCTTCCCTTCGGGAGGTAAGGTAAGCCTATACAAACCGTCATGTTCATAATTCAACGGAAGATTTAAGTAAACTCGCAGAATACTAATATAAGTAACAAGTGTTTCGCGGAATATTTTAAGTACGCTCGCGGAACACAATTAGAGAAACACTGTTTAAGGCATTTCGAAAAAGACCGCGCGAGCCACTCAAACTTTTACGCTGGCCAAATTGGCTCGGGGCTACAGGTTGGACGCCCCTGCGTCACAAATTGACAAAATTTACGAAACAAAGGTGTAATATTTAAATAATTGATTACCTTTATGTAACAACCGGAACTATAAAAAACTAGTGGAAATTTTATACTTTGACCAGTTAATGCTCAGATCAGCTTACGCATGTATGCTAAAATATTCCTGTCCAGTTGAAACTAATTTATTTATTTAACTTTTTTTATCAAAAGAGTATTAATAAAATGTGTTGCCTAATAATTTTTCATAATATTAAACGAAACAAAACTAAACGACAAACGCCAAGAAGCAACATACTTTGCAATGCTACAATGCCAGTTTTGAAAAATTTTAACTTTTTGTAATGTTTTTATAGTTTATTTTGAGTTTTAAAAATGCTTATAAATTTTAAAATGCATCAGCGTATCAAATCATGAAATTTCGCTTGGCGTCAATACGCAAATTACGAATTACTGTTCTAATTTTATACTTCGTTATTTTTGTAAAAATGGAAACAAAAAAGTTAAGATCATTTTTCATTTGATTCTAGGAGTTTTGCAAAACAATACTAAAAATGTACGTAGGCCTAAATTGTTTTGATTAAAAAATTAGTATGTCGAGTCCCGACCTCTTTGGATCGAAAGATCTCACCAGAAGATCTGCGTTGATATCCTTTAACATTTCCTTTTATTGGAAACAGCGACGCAACGCAAGATTTTCATACGTCTTATCTTTAGCTTGAGCGGCGGCGCCAAAACACGGGAGCAAAGAGCTAATTGACCCCTTGTCATGTAATACTTTTAAAACGAAAGACGCAGGGTTGAAGATAGTGCTTTTTGAAATTCCCAAGAAAAAAGCATTACGTTACATCTGTGTGTAAAATCATATAATCTTGACCAAAATTAAATTCGACAAAGTTTTGTAAAATTTTGATTTAGTCCAGGGTTAACCAAAATTTTTTTAAAACAAGTCATACAGCAAAAAAACAGTGACAAATTTAGTAAAAATAAATTTTAAAGAAGGCTTTTCTTAAAAATGCATTCTCAACAAACGCAAATTTCAGCCTATTTGAAACGTTTTGGCTAAAAAGCTTAACAAAGAGCAAAAAAAGATCTTCATTTACAATAGAAGGGCGTTCAACATTTTTAGGCCAAGAGTCATTTTGGCATACTGAAAATATTTTCGGGTCAAATAACTAAAACCACACCGCAGCTTTTACAACTGAAAATCTTTTTTCTTGGTCTTTAACAAGTTTTCTGGCAAAAATGTTCTCCAATACACTAAAATTTACGTTTGTTGGTAGACCTTTGTAAACGAAAAAAGTGCCTTTTTTTTATTTTGCCTCTCTTCATAAAATTTTTCCGTGCCCCTCAGTTTGAGCTGTTAAAATTTTAGTACTTCTAGAAAAAAAGTTGGACGAAAATACAATTAAGAATTCTCTACGACACAACAACTAATTTTCAATTTATACATTTATTGTAATTAATTTTTGCATAAAACTTTTATTGAAACCAATAAAACTTAATTTAATTTGCATTAAACTTTAACTTGATGTGGCCAAACGAAAAAAGTTTTTTTGGAAAAAAATTATACAGTTGTTGCCACTCTAAAACTGATTCCAAAAAACATTAATTAGAATAGGTAAACGAATATCTTTTTATATTCAACTAGTCTAGAACATACGAACAAATCAGTTGCAAACGTACGCTTACTTGTCTCTCTTTCCCAATTGACCTCTTCTATCGGAATATGTTTTAGATCACTTTTTAGATCGACAAAAAGGAATGCTCTTTTAATACTGATTAAAGCCAAGTATGTTAGGCGTTCTTGTAACATGAAAAATCTGAAGCATGTTTCTTTCAATTTTAACTTTGCAAATAATATTTCACAACTCGCAATTGAAATCCAATAGTGAGCAGTAATTTATATGCAATACATAACGTTGGGAAGACATCCCTTTCAATCATACTAAATACTTAAGTGCATGCTTTGAATTAAAGAAAACTGCACTTCCCTTTGCTCGAAGAAGCATACAAAAGTCAATAATGTCTTACATAACTCAATAGCTGCGTCATTATTGTCGTAATAATTTGCATAGTCCAATCAATTCAAGCCAATCACTAACCTCCGCCACGGAGTTCGGTGAAATCTTTAACCCTCGTGACTGACAAACGCGATACAAAATGCCGAAAAAACTGTAATAATGATTTCAAACATTTTGTGTTCCACTGTGAATACTAAAATCTACTTGGCTCCTGAAAACAGTTTCAATCTAAAAGCTACACTATGCGGTAGAAGGTTTCTGTGGGATATAATCACGCCATTCACGTAAACTCAGCTTCAGTAAAGTATCTTTGCTAAAGAGTACTCATGAATAAGCTTGAATTTGCGCCCCCACGACGAAAAGCGAATGCACGCTACACTAACACCAGACTCAAAAAGTCAAGCACAAGCCGTAAATTGACTTTGCGGTTTACACAAAATTCACACAAACTACGCTCCTATTTTATACTCAAAATATTGCATTCTTTAACTCCTCAGGCAAAACACTTTTCCGTTTGGTCATCTCCACTATGAAAACATGCTGCTAAGCTTTAAAAAAATTACTACAGATAATACTTGTATCGCATGCAAACTGTTAAGACCTAGATTCATAAAAAAACCAAACCACGCAGATATTTGAATGAAGTAACCACGAGATACTTTACGTCACAATTCAAGTTGAATAGAGTGATGATTAGTTATATGCAAAATAAATTGTACAACCATCAGTCAAAAGATGAACTCAGCCGAAACCAGGCTACCATATTGTGCAAGGAGCAGACACAACACAAAACTGAAAGGTTTAGCAGGCCATGTTCTTGGAAATTTGATGTATTGTTAGCGGTTCGCAATTAGTCATCTTTCTATAAGGTCATTTAAAATCCTTTGCATGCCCCCTCAAACAAGTTCCCATCACATCTATACAGAATGTGTTAGTAGCCCTGTTGTACGCAGAAGCACCCAATAGTTACAAAACTTTAATAAAACGTAATTTTTAAATTTCACTCTTTAGACTAGATGCCCCCTTGTCTTGGATGCCCCATTCGCTCCTCCCTCTGCACGTCATTGCTCGAATTCAATTCAAACTGCAGTATAATTTTACAATTAAATTCCTCCGACAACTTCACATTCTTTCTTGCCTTTTCTCGCAACAAGTTTTTTACTCGTTAATCGTCGCTTAACTAACTTTTGCACACGCAGAACGGTTCAAATGATCTTAGTAAAGTTGCGAACCCTTCCGTCTGGTGACAAGTCATACGCTATAAAGATATATCGTTATAAAAAAAATTTTCCATAAGATGGCTCAACAATAACGATTTATGATTAGAAAAACTTAAGACAATCAGTACGGCTATTATATGTTACAATAAATGGACGTATTTTACAATGTACAGTATATGTTTGACGCTTTTTGTCATATCTTTGCGGAACCGCGCGGACCCCAGTTTGGGAAACCCTGTACTACAAAGATTTTGAAGAAAGATTTAGTTTTACAAAAGTTCAGGGATTAGGAAAGTTTTAAGATACCCCTTGATAAATTTCAAGCGAAAAAGAGCGCGGTTCGATGTAAACGCTATTATTACATCTTATGGTTTTGTTCCAGTTGAAAATTTTCACCGTGTCATATGAAGTGGCACATCTAATTGCAAAACAGACAAAGCCGCATATTATCGGCGAGATACTTGTCAAGCCGGCTGTACTGCAAATGGCTAAAACTATCCAGGGAAAGGCAGCAAAAGACAAGCTTTCTTTAGTGCCGCTCTCAAATGACATTGTCAGAAGCAGAATAGATGACATAAGTAATGATATTCTCAGTCAGGTGTAAGCAAATTTGAAGGCGGCCCCACCAAGTTCTGTCTGCAGCTGAACGAAACAAACCGATATAGCTAATTGGATTATGCTCCTCAAATTTGTACGTTGCGTTAAAGCAGAGTTTCTTAACTTTTTCTTTGCTAGCACCCTTTTTAAAATTAGTTCAATAAGAAAGTCGTTGTTATTAAAATTTTAACAAGTAATTGACAACATGAAAACACAATACTAAAACGTGAGTTAGTTTTCATAAGAAAAAAAGTAAATTACAGTAAAACTTATACATTTAGTGTGTCTCAGTGACATTTTTGCTGTTGTCTCAGTGACATGGACCTAACCAACTTCGATAATTCAGGAACCACGCACTCCCTAGAAACAAATATTGCACCCTTGGTTAAGAACCCCTGCGTTAAAGGGTGCGAGATCAAGAAAAAGTTTCTGTTCTTCAAACCCCCGATCGCAATATCTGCAAAGGCGACCAATGCGAAAAAGATTGTAGATGACTTTACAAGTAAGGCCTTGTCTACTCTAGGCGTAGTTTCTCAGCGTATCAGTGTTTATTTATTATATTTCTGCGCCAGTTCTGGCTTCGCCAAGTTTTCTTCTTACCTTGGCTTAATTGGCCGACATCTTCGGCGCCCTTAATCGTCTGAATTGTCAAATGCGAGGAGGCGGGGTCAATATAATAGACTGAAAAAAAGATGAGTGCTTTTCAAAAGAAATTGTGGCTGTGGTGGCAGTAATTAAAAAATAACAATTTTGCTAATTTTCTACTTTTTGGACGAGCTTTTATGCAACTCCAACCTGCAATTAATGATCAAGGAAGTGGTTAAGAGCTGCAGAGACTTAAACCGGTAATTGTTGGGCACTTGCAAGAGTTGGAACAATTACTTGAGATCTACTTTTCTGGACAAAAACAACATGGCTACGGAAGCTTTTCACTTTAGACACCAAAACTGCAGATATTAACAATCTGTGCATCGATGACATTAATGAGCTTTAAGAAAGCAACATTCAAAAACACACCTTTAGCACCACAAGTCTTCACACGTTTTGATGTCACCTAATGGAAGGGTATTCGCGTACTACTAAAGCTGCCCGCAAGATTCTTAGCCAGTGTTGTGCGTTGACGGCGTTAATTTGACGGCGTCAAATGTCGGCGACAATTTTTTGTTGACGATGACGCAGACGCCGTAAAGATATTTTTCGATTGACGGAATAGGTGTCGCCGACAACTTTTTGCTTGTTTTTTGCGTCAAGCGTTAAGCGTCAATTATTTTTTGCAAGGTAAAAATATATACAAAAATTTTTCAATTGCTGACTCCAATGGCGCATTTTCATTTAAGAAAGCTACAGCATGTAAAAGCGGATTTAGACCATGTCAAATAAACTACTTGCAAAAACACTATAAAGTTATAAACGGTTCCTCACGAATTCTTGCTTTAAAAATGCAGCTGCTTCCAATTGCTAAAAATGTTCTCAAGGATCACAACTTTGCTTTCTAAAAGTTTTTAGAAAATCCACCTGCTGGAACTTAATTAAAAGCCGCAAAATCAAAGAAGCACAGTTGAGGAACTTAACCGCAGTTGTTTTTATTAAGGGCACGATAGTAACTTTCTTTATTTTCGCAGATACGCATGGTGCTTGAAAGTGTTCGAGTCCCAGCTCAGTTGGCAAATTCAATCAAACTAAAAATCACATAATTGTGGTCTATCGAAAATGTTAGCAAAACAGAGACTCATAACACCGAAAAATATCAGAAAAATAAATTTTAATTTTTGTTATAGGGCAAACAGACTAGGCTACTAATTAAATGATTTTACAGTATAGTTAATTTTCATATTATTAAAACTACAAAAATAGTAATTGCAATGTCAATATATTCTGTATAGATCACAATAGTAGGCTTCGACCGATATCCAGCGCTATCCATAGTAAGTGTTAATGCAGACTCGAGTTCAGTCAAGGCTAGATTTTTTAACTAAAATTGATTTTTCCGTCAATGTCTTTAAATCAAAAGTTGCTTTATTTTCGTTGCCTTACATAATTGTTTTTGCTGTTTACATCATCTAAAGTTGTCTTTTCCCGCCAATATCTCTTAGATCATAATTGTTTTATTTTTGCCTTACGGCAATGATATATCATCAGAAGTTAGTTTTTTCCCGGCAATACTTTGTAAACCAAAAGTTACTTTATTTTTTATTGCTTTACGTAATTCTTGCCAATAATGACATCATTTAAAGTTGCTTTTTCGTCCCGCCTCTCTTCATGTGTTATCGTAGTAAAAATAGTCGGACCTTTGGGGCCATTTTCAAATCAAACGCAAACGTCGATCTTGTTTGGGAGATCGTGAAGCGATTTCAGTTAGTAAGTGTTCGTGTGTTGTGTTAATTTTTGAATTTGTGTTTATTTCTGTTTTATAAGTAATATAGAAAACTGTATTCATCCAAGGTGCGCCTATTTTCATCCAACTTCACCGCAATAGTAAGAACGACGTTTGCTGAAAATACAATACATGTACATTGTACACAACCAAATAAACTTTTTTGTCCAGTTGGCTGTTGTCAAAATTTGATAGCTTGCTAATTTAATTTTTTTCGAGTTGATCAAAAAATTGTCTCCTGATTCGTAACCCAGCGTAACCTTTTTATAAAAATGTGTTTCTTAAATTCAATGCTTTTTGAATTAGCGATAGGCCAGACTAAATTGACAAAAGGTTTTATAGCCTTCGATTAGGCTTCCACAGTGTTTCTGAAAATTGGTATTCAATTTAATAAAAAATATCATAAACCCGTCTAAGAAGCTACTAAACCATCTTATAGAAACAATGTTTAATGATTTGTAATTTATAGTTGTAGATTTAGCAATATCTCGGCATCTCCGAAAGCTGGTCGAGGTAATCACTTGCCCTAAGTATAACGTCTTCGCCATTGTCTAGCGAGTTAGGAAAATAAATAGAGATAAAAATAAATAAAAATACGTAATAAGAACATATAAATTTACTCGCTATTACAGACATAGGCGACGGCATGAAGGAAAAAATGCGGCCAACTGATCTTTCTAAAATGACAATTGAGATGTGACATATGTACAATCAAACTTTAAGAGACCCAGGCGTTTACGAAGAAAGAAAATATAGTTTCGGTAGAGAGGTTATTTTTTTGTACCATCAAATTGCTATTGAAAGCAGCCATATTGGATTTAACATCTTTCTTAAATGATTTATTTATTTACATATTAAAGAGAAAACAAAAAACAAAAAATTAAATGAATGTTTTCTGCCAACTTCAGCCCTCTTCAGGTTTTCATATTGAGTATAGTCTTCCTGACTTTATTTTGATTTAAATAGAGAAATTATTTGTTAACGCTGACAAAGCAATTTTATACACGACGAAGACAGATTTTTTCGGAACTGTAAACACATTAGCGGTAGTTAAACGAAGCAGAAAAAAACAAGTGGATTTTAAAGACTGCAAACACATTGGCGGTGAATGAAATTACTTGAGCAGATTTTTTTTAATTTTTAGTAAAAATGTTCTTCCATTGGCATATGATTGGCGATTTAAATTAGGACTGGACTCTCTTATTAAATATATTACCACAATGATTCGATCGATTACCACAATACAGGCTAAATTCCCACCTTGGCTAGCTGTGCCACCCATCATCATTACGCAACCTAATCATGCACTGGTTATCTAATCGCTCAGTTTGTTTAATAATATCATTATAATGTTTTTTTTTTCTTTTTTACTTCTTATATCTTTATCCGATTAAGGTATTGCGGTCATGCTTTCTACTGTCTTGTACTTTCACTTTTTAATTATCTTATGCATGTTTTAACGTCTGACGTTGTGCTGCTTCTTCCTTTTCTTGATCTTTTCAATATTTATAATTTTTTTGTTAAACTGTTTAATAATCTTCTTCTTCTTCTTCTTTCGGCTTCTCCCTACTCGGGGTCGCCACAGCGCGATAGTAATCTCCATTTCACTCGGTCTACTTCATCTCCTTCCCTAGCTCCAACCCTTTCCATGTCTTCTCTCACCAAATCCATCCACCTTCTCCTTGGCCTTCCTCTTTTCCTTCTGCCTGGCACCGCCATCTCCATCATCCTTTTCCCCACGTAGTCTTCTTCTCTCCTTTTTACATGTCCATACCAACGTAGCCTCACATTCCGAAGTTTTTCTCCCAGCTTTGCAATTTTTGCAGTCCCTCTCACATATTCATTTCTTATCTTGTCCTTTCTTGTCACTCCCAGTGCCCATCTCACCATTTTCAACTCTGCAACTTCCATTTTTCCATTCCAAACTGTTTAATAATCATCTAGAATAAAAATGAATAAATGAATGATCTAAATTATATTAATAAAGAACGTAATTTTGCTGTTAATCCTAATTTCTGTGAATTTAATTCAAATATATTATCTGCAGATGTAGGGAGCTATTCAGATGCACAGCACTGAATTTTGTGGAGAACCTTAAAAGAAAGATCAATAATAGCGAATTGATAGCATATTGTAGTTTTTGTTTTAACTTATAATATAAATATTTAGACACTAGTCAATTGAAAATTCGTAGTTTTCTGCTTTAAGTTATATCAATAGCCCATTGTTTGGGTGGCTACTTTGTCTGGTGGCAGGCACAGGTGGATTGATAATTTTAGCGCAGGTACGAATTGCCGTTAAATTCACGACACCTTTATTCAGATAGAATCACTGTACTGTAGAAAGTTATTTGGGATCTTTCGTTACACCATGACCTTTTTAAACAGTCCTCACCTTCAAATTTGGTGAAAAAATGGGAGATTAGAAAGTGAAAGATTTTAAGAGAAGAATTTTATTTTTTCAAAATTCCAGAACTTTTTTAGTGGCAATAGATTTCTATCTTTATCATGACTAGCGCGTTTTTGCCCCCTGCCTCCCGAAAAATCCGTCTGCCCGGCGCATTTCGCAAGTGAATGTGGAGTTTGTGACGTGCTGTAGAATTAATTGAATCTCAGGTCTATCATAATATTAGGCTATTACTTTTTCGTGCTATTTTAAGAAAAAGTATACGTTCGCTTTCATAAATAGTAGTTTTCAGTCAAATAATAATTTCATTGATAGTCTTGTAAACTTAGATGTTCTTTTTAAATCCCATTTTTATGGCTTTTATAAAAATCTGCTGTGTATCTAAATTATTCAGCCCATGTTGTACTGTAGATCCGTGAAATAGTATTTACTTCAATGCAACTTTTTTTCTTTTACTGTTGTGCTAAGTTGTTATTAATGTTTTGTGTTCTTTTTTCGTACGGGCTCTAAACCTGAAGTAAATAAATGAATAAAACAAGTGTAACAATCATTTTGTGACGCATTTGTTTTGAAATTAAAGCATTTTATGACAATTCAAAAATTCCTAATTTTTCTGCCCTACTATATAATCTATAATTTTTTCGTAACAGTAATTTAATTTGTGGGATTGACGCTAATCTTGACGCTGACGCCGCTAACATTTTTGAGCGTTATCGGCGTAAATGACGCCGATAAGAATTTGAAGAGGTAATGCTGACGCTAACGCCGTCAAGATTTTTTGTTGACGGGCACAACACTGTTCTTAGCCTACACCTTTCATAACCGCACATCTTTACGAGCATGCTTTTTCCCTACTGGTGGAGCTTTAAAATGAAAGAACGAAACATACTTGTATGTAAACGTGATATGAGAGTAGCCCTTTCTAAAATAAATCCACAAATCTTTCAAATTGTCGCCAAAAAGCAAGAAGAACAAAAGACCCATTGACACACCATATTGATTTATTTTTGATTTCATTTTTTTAATCTACTTTCAATTTCTATAATAGTTGGGCAAATAAATTGGGGTTCGACGAAGCTTCTTGAATGACGTAGGGGTTCGACAGGTTCAAAAAGGTTAAGAATTACTGCTCTAACCGATGACTAGCTGAACGTCACTCGCGATAACGAAAACGTCACATTTCTGAATAAAACTAAGTCGCTTCCTTTGTTCAGTTTAAATTGCAATTGAAAAAGTATAGCAAAATTAATAAAATGAAAATTACAAATATCATCATACTATTGAGATATGAATTAATACAGGTTTGCTTACTATATTTGTAAATTACTCGTAATATTTTGATAACAAACTTTCTCAAAAATCGTTTAACTTTAAAAATGCTAATTCTAGAAATTTGTAGATAGTTTTCTAAAAAGTATTTATAATGTTGCCTGTTGTATTCTCAACATTAACGTGTATTGTACTACACGCAGTTTTGGAGGTAGAGTAAAAATTATAAATACAATTTGTTATGTATTCTAAAAAATTTTTTAAAATTACATTGATTCGTGGCTAAAAAACCCAACATAACTTATGCAATAGTGTAAATGTCAATAACTTAAAAATACTTAAACTATGTTAAATTTGTCTCATATATAAAATAAATATTTCAGGACAGTTTTAACTAAAATAATGTCTTTAAAATGCTGCGTGCTTTGCCGTAAGAGGACCTATGATTTCACAACCGAAAAAGTAGCAGTTTATAAATTTCCCCGTAGACAAATGAAAAGGCAGCGTGGATTAAAGCAATTCCAAGACAAAACCTTCAAATAATATTAATTAACAGAGAAGGTATTATTATACTGAGTGATGTTGTTGTATAATGGGTGGTATACTGTTTTTATTTTTTGTTTCTACTCGTTCCAAAATATGCCCACGATTTTTGATTAAATGCTTTTTAAAAATAGCTGACCGATTAGCGAATTTGCATGATTTCACAGAAGGACATGCTCATATATTAGCCAACTTTTTTTAAAAAATTTAGCTCAAATTAATAGCCTACTTCTAAAAGCTATAGAAAATGCTAATTAAAATTTCTTTTTAAATGAAGTAAAAAGTTCTCAATAAAAAAAATATGCACTGTAATGCATGTGATTAAGATGTAATAAGTTATTCAGTGTTAAGGCAAAAATTGCAGTATTTTTGTATGACCGCTGTGATGATTTTTTATTATTATAACTTTTATAAAGTAGCTGCTGCAACATTTAATAGTTACTGCAGGGCCTTGTTGACTGCCCCCCAACCCCCTCCCGACTGAGGGCAGCATTGCATAGGGTCCCACCCATTTTTCTGAAAATAATTATGTTTTGCAGGTTTGGCAATATAATTATTATAATGGTCTAGATCAGGGATTTCCAATCTTTTCTCATAATGAGTCAAATTATAATTTTAAATTACATGAATATGAAATTTCCTCTTTTTAATATTTGTTCCTATGACCAAATGACAAGTAATAAAATATAAAACTAAAATTGATTAACTAATCAGGAATCTAAGAGAAATGCATAACTATTAAAATCATCACGAAATCAGTATTAAAAATGCCCATGCTGGAGCTGCTTTGAAGTCATAGTTACGTAAATTCTTTTCATCCCGCTTGCACCGATTCAAAATTTCCAAGATCTGGAGGAGAGCGCTTGCAGTTGCGATCCCAAAGCCGATAAAGCCAGTTGGGGACCTAACGAGTTATCGACCGATATCTCTGCTCTGCATCTCCTACAAGAGGCTTATCTACGCTTATGTCGAACCAGTTATTGATCCATTGCTCCCTAAAGAGCAGGCTGAGTTTCGACGCGAAAAGTCAACCGTGAATTAAGTCATTCTATTAATGGAAAACATTGACGATTTTTTGATCTGACAGCGGCATATGCCTCTGTCAGGTACCGTGGCCTTACATGCAAGCTGCTTGAGACTTCTTCCAGATAAGCACATGGTCAGAATAATCATGAAGTTTGTCCAAAACCGACGTTTTACCCTTACTACCGGTAACAGCAGGCAAAGCAAGCTGCACAGCAAGGATCGGTCCTGGCTCCCTCTTTCGAACCTCTTCTTTTTATATAAAATATCTTCTTTTTATATAAATCTACATCGTCCTCCACAATTTCCAGAAACTTTACCTATGTAAATGATCTAGCATTGTTGCACTCCTCTTGAAACTGGAAAATTTTTGAGGGGATTTTACGTAAGACCTAACTAAACTTTTAGTGTATCTTCAGACTTGGAGGTTGAAGCTCAGTTTTACTAACTGTGACGCCAGTCTTTCATTTAAATAATAAAGAGGCTAAATGTGAGCTAAATGTATAGCAAAAGACTTTTACTGTTTTGTCCAATCCCTTCTGATCTAGGGATAAAACTGGACAGACCGCTCAAGTTCCGTCACCATCTAATGGCATCGCACAAAAACTATATTAGCGTGTCACAGTGTTGAGGCAACTCGCAGGTCAGGATAAGGTGCTGGTGCCAAAACACTTCGCCCAGTTGCCTTATCTCTGGTTTACTTAACAGCTGAGTACTTCACACCATTCTGTGTTGCAGCGACTAGGAGCAACACTGTCCTTGGCTAACGGTGCAACCCTGAACTCTGACCATATGTAAAACTTTTATATTAGACCTAGAATCTCTAAAAATGTGTCATCCTTTTTCCACCCTGCTAATAATTCACACAATTTCCTTTTTTAGCACAAGAAGCATTGCTGCTACTACTGTAATCTTATTCTAAATCACTCCGCATTGGTTCAAAGTTACTATTTTTACTATTACTAAAGTCATTAACAACTATCACTTGATATTGTAAATAATGTTTGGAAATACGACATTCAGTATTAATTTAATCGCAAAACAATGTGAACAGTAAAAATGATTTTTGAGGAAAGTGTTTTTATGATAAGCTCTGCCCACAAAAGTTTTCAAAAATCAGTTTAATGAACATCACTCGACGTAGCAAGCAACTGATGCATTTACTTTGTTTTCCTATATCTCACTATGACAGTAGTGACACCAAATTTGATACAGTTATAAAAATTTAAGTAATCAGTGGGCCGCATGTTGGACATCCCTGGTCTAGATATTTAGTTTGATTGATGTTTTAACCAGGGAATCGAACCGTTTAAAATAACGTTCCGGTTCAGGTTCAGGTTCGGCAAATTTTATTTTTAAAGGTTCAGATCCGGTTCAGGTTCAGCAAAAAATTTTTTTTCGGGTTCAGTTCCGGTTCGGGTTTAGCAAAAATTTTTTTTCGGGTTTAGTTGCGGTTCAGGTTCAACAATTTTTTTTTTAGGGGTTCAGTTCCGGTTCAGCTCCGGTTCGGGTTCGGAATATATATTTTTTATCTATTTCTTACAAGCGTTAGGACTGTAAACACAATTTCTTACCTCATGTTATCATGGGCGCCCGTAGACGCGCTTCCTGGAGGAGTGATGGCAAACAGTCGGAAACACAAAAAATATTCTTAAAAAGGGTTTTTAAAAAAATTCTGGTACAAGTTTTAAAAAAATTAAATTAAACTAATTCACCGGCATGGGTCTTGGTTGTAAAAACCAAGTCTTACCAATAAATTTATTTATCAATGCGAGCGCCAAAAGCGGAAACGGAAGTTTTTTGTTGTTTTGTGATCTCAAAACTTTCTTATAGATTGCGTTTACATGAGTTTATATAGATCTTTCTTCGACTAGCCACTGATACACCTGTCTAAGAATTTTTTGATAATTTTTTAGTGGCGGCCCTCGCGCAGAAGGCTTACTAGTTATGAAACGTCATTAAGGTTCATTTTTACTTCGAGCGTAGATTGGAGTATTCTTTGATTTTTTTAATGATTTTTTTGCTTCGTTTTGCCTTTAAGCGCGGAAAGAAGTAAAAAAATTAATAAAACAAAAAATACTTCGTTTCAAGCCGGTAGTGGAAACGGGCCTTTATCTTACGTAATCTAAATTTAAAGTTTTAAACAAATTAAACATTTAGTCATTCAAGTTTATAATAATAAAAAATTGACGCATAAAGACTCTTTTCCCACTATGAGCGTGGAATGAAGTACAGTGGCGAGCAAAAAAGTAAGATTTTTTATTTTAAATTAAATTAAATTTTTTAAAAATAAGTTAGTTGCAATTGAATTATATTTCTAAAAAAAAAATAAATTAATATTGAATTTAATATAATTTTTTGTGCTCTTTTAATGATATATTACTTGATATATATTAATATATTTCAATTTTAACAATGATATTTTTAAAAAATCTTAAAAAATAAAAAAGTCTTACTTTTTTTGTTCGCCAGTGTACTCTTTACTTGATTTATTGACTTTATGTGCTCACTTAGATTTTAAGAGCGGAAAGATGGTCAAAAGAAACAAAGAATGCTCTATTCCACGCTCGTAGTGGAAACGAGCCTTAACTTTTAGAGGTTTTTAATGTATATTTATGTATTATTTTGTAAAATTTAAAATTTGAAAAAGCGAGTCCCCCTTTTGGTTCTCCTGGCGCACGTTCATGTATCTAGTGCACATATTTTTTCTTCATTTCTCGGCTGATAAAGTCGTTTATGACGTTTCTTTATTGGCACACAAGTGCTCAAACAAATTGTGGCAACTTCAAACGGTAACATTTGATTTAACAATTGCAACTAGAAATAAATTAAAAATTAAATCAGTTTGTTGTATAAGATTTTTTTTTCTTAAGATAACTGAAATCAAACTTTGCAATTTTGTATATTGATCACTGCTTGCTTACAAACTGGTACTAAGAACTTGCTGCTTTTTATTTTAATAAGTGTATAGCGATGAAAGTGTAAAAATTAGGTGTGGGTCCAATTGTTTAAAAAAAGTCTTAAATTCAAGCAAATTCAAATTTACGGGAGACAATCATTTCTCAATTCGTAAAGGTCCGTTTCCACTACGAGCGTGGAAAAGAGCATTCTTTCTCTCTTTTATTGATCTTCGATTGAAGCGAGCGGTTAAAATTGAAGCGAGCGCAAAAAAAAATAAATAAAACAAAAAGAGAATGCTTTTTTCCACGCTCGTAGTGGAAACGGGCCTTAAAACCAGCAAAATGGTTTTTCAGCATTTGATTAAAGACTTTTTCGATAAACACTAGCTTGATATTGGCAGAAAAATACTCTGACTCCTCCATAATATTTTGTTTGCCAAGCTAACTATTGGCGACCAAAACTATTTAGTGTTAACTCAAAGTCAGATTGTGCTACTAAATTTTGTTTGCAGGGGTAACTTATAACAACAATGTAATTTGCTTATGGTTTTTCGGTTGCATTCTACATAAAGCTAACTGACGCAAAACTTTTGTAATGAACCAGCAAATATGTGGTTCTTGTATTAAAAGTTATTTGTCCTGTTGCTACAATTTTGGTAGGCCTGAAAGTTAACAAAAATTTAATTTTAACGTAATACTTGATAAACGAAAAAGCGCGCTAGATAAGCGTTTTTGTTTTTTTTTTTGAAAAAATTTTGTTTTTTTGAAAAATCAAAAATTAATTAACTTTATTGCATTGCTTGCTCAACAATATTTTTTACTCAATCTCGACTGTTAGGGATACTATCATGCTAGTGAAAACCATTTGAGGCAACTATAAGTTATACTGAATTCGAATCATTCGATAAGTTTACACTGCTTTTATTAACTTCTTCACGCAACTAAATTTCAGTCGAGTGGCTCCCCAACAGCCTGCACTGTGCAGCTTTGATTTTTTAATGGCGTCAAATAATTTTGCTTCACCAACGATGGTTTCCCTATGTTTGCTACGTCTCTATGTATTTTTTTTAATAGTATGGCACTGTAAAAAGCTTAAGAACAACTGCTTTAGCATATATTTAAAATTTCGCTTTCTTTATCTAGCAAGTGACATGTTTTTGCTTTAACTTCTCGCCTAAAAAGTCGTTTATAACGTTTCTGTATTGCCACACAACAAGTTTCGTGACCAAAAAAATTGCGACAACTTCAAAAACAAAATTGTAATTCTGATTCTTCTACAAATAACTTTAAAATTAAAATTAGAGCATCAAACGGTCGAACCGGATCCATTTAAAATAA
The DNA here is from genome assembly GCA_963680785.1 of Diplosoma virens. NCBI lineage: Eukaryota > Metazoa > Chordata > Ascidiacea > Aplousobranchia > Didemnidae > Diplosoma > Diplosoma virens. Next base: position 47,564,953 of record OY796881.1, on the reverse strand, counting down.
AGTTCCGGTTCAGGTTCGGGTTCAGCAATTTTTTTTTCTACGGGTTCAGCTCCGGTTCAGGTTCAGCAAATTTTATTTTTAGGGGTTCAGTTCCAGTTCAGGTTCAGCAAATTTTATTTTTTCGGGTTCAGTTCCGGTTCGGGTTCAAAAAATAATAACGGTTAATACGGGTTTACGGATCCGGTTCGGGTCCGGTTCGACACCCTGGTTTTAACTACTCTGTACTATGTTTCAACAAGGAAACGTTATCTAACATAACATCATAGACATTTTTTATTTTATTTTTATCTCTATATTTATCCTCCTGACTCACAGGAAAGCGACGGAGGCGCTAATACTTAGGGTAGGCAGTTACCCCGACCTGCTTCCGGAGATACCAAGATATTGCTGTCCGCTTGTAATTTAATAGAGATATGACTGTAATTTAGAACTGCTTGCCAAGACCACCAAACAGGGGAAAGTTCCGTAAAGTGTCTTTCCCAAGGCACAGAAGAATGGCGCGAGTGGGTTTTGAACCGAGACCGTGTTGGTCACGAGCCCGGCGCTTTAGCCACTCGACCACGTTGCCGACGTTTTTTTCCTCGTAATTGCAAGTGATTGAAATGATAAATACATTGTTATCAGTAGTGTGTTTAGAGAAGAGGCATTGTGTAATCCCCCCTTGGAGAAAATCAGAGACAGAATTAAATGAAGACTCTTTTTTGTTTTTGAGACAAAAAATTGACGAAACCGAGAAAGATTCAAAATGAAGACCTTATTTATTACTTAAAATTTTTTTTCTCAAAGCATATTTGATTGTGGCTGTATTTTCCTTCCCTTTCAAAAATCCTTGGTACGCCACTGATTGTTATTAACTTTTCGTATATTGACTTTTACGGAAAAATAGAGCCAAGAGTGTTTTTTACTTACTGGTGATGCACAATTTACATAATTTCCATTAATTAATGTTTAGTTAGTATCACATGTAACTGCTATCAAACAAAGTTTTTATTTATTTATTTTTATTTTAATCTCTATATTTATCCTCCTGACTCGCAGGAAAGCGACGGAGGCGCTATACATAGGGTAAGCAATCACCCCGACCTGCTTCCGGAGATGCCAAGATATTGCTGTCCGCTAGTAAGTTAGTAGAGATATTACTGCAATTTAGTACTGCTTGTCAAGACCATCAAGCAGGGGAAAGTGCCGTAAAGTGTCTTTCCCAAGGACACAACAGAATGGCGTAAGTGGGTTTTGAACCTAGACCATGTTGATCATCAGTCCGGTGCTTTAACCACTCGACCACGCTGCCGACTTAAACAAAATAGGGGTCCACCTGTGAGTTTTAGGGTGGCTCAAAATTAAACTCACACACTACTGGTTACCGTAAAATACAAACTAACTCGATTTGTTATTGTGCATTATTACTTCAGTGTCTTTTATTTATAAGAATTTGTGGTATTTTTTACATCTTTTGTATTACTTTAGCTTTTTTTTGCTATCGCGACTGACGTTCAATCAGCCTTCAGTTAGAGAGAAGAGCGCCGTTATCATGGTCTGTTTTACAGAGCGCCATGCCTTGACTATAAAGACTCGTGGATATAATTCGAAGGTTGGATTCGGATTAATACGAGTCCTTCAACTACGGGACTTGTTACAACCCTAATTTTTTCTGCGGACCACTGGTCGGCAACTCCTGGCATACATCCTTTGAATGAGTTTTTTGATTCCGTGACTACTTTACTTTTCAGTTTTTAAAGGAATGGTAAGGATAGAATTATTTAATTTCCAGTGTGATGATTTGAAATTTATTTTGGAAGGTAGGCTATTTTGAGGGTGAGGAGTAGAGCTTTGTTGTGGTCAGAAAAGGGTATGTTGCAGTAAGAAGAGTGGGTTATTTTGGATATTAAGGATAAAGAAATATAAATACGGTCAAGTCTAGATGTTGGATGGGAACGGGAAAAAGAGAAGGTTTTGGAATAGGGGTATAGGTAGCGGTAGGAATCGATAAGGTCAAAATTAGAGAGTAGTTTTTGGAATAAAATTTTATCGTTAGTGTTAGGTGTGAAATGTCCTGTTCTGTTAATTGGATTTATAACTAAGTTAAAATCTCCAGCTATTATTACGTTGTTATTTTTGTATTCTAGTTTGTGAAGGTAGAAGGTGAGTGTTTTGACGGGATGAGACGATTTGGCCAAGCCGTTTTGGCGCCAGCCATTGTGGCAGTGTGTCGTTTTCTGAGGTGAAGCAACCTTGCTTCTTGTAATACAACGTCTATAAATAATTCATTGCTATCTTAGCAAGCTACAACGTACATTCGTTTTGTTGCTTCTTCCTTTTTCTAATCCGCAGTCTTAATGATGTTTATTATTAAATAATTATACGAGTAGTTGCATTTTTATTATGTGGCGGAGCAGAAATAAAAGAAAACCGAACTGATCTGAACTGAACTTATTTGTAAATTCTTGAAAAGGGTTAGGGTTTAGGGTTTGGGGTTTAGAGGTTAGGCTAGGGTTAGGGTGATTGATTATACTGTGTTATTCAAACCTTCCTGCTAGTTTCAAATAGACTGGTTCCAAAACGGCTTCGCCAAATAGTACCCTACCCGTATTTTGATGGCTTTGATACGATGAGAGCTTTGAGTAAATGTTTTACCGGAGGGGAGGTAGCAGTTTATAAGGTTATATTTCATATCTGTTTGGGTAAAGGAAAGTGATTGAATATAGTTGGGCAGGATTATGATAGATGTGATCATTTGTGACTTATGGTGGAAATATTTAGTATTGATAATTGTGAATGTTCCTTGTCTGTGTGAGATTTGTGGTGTTAAAGAATGATCGGTATTGGGGTAAACTAATAAAAGGTTGTGTTGGTGAGAGAAGTGTGAAAGTTGTTGGTGTTGTATTTGTGTGTGTTTCTTGTATACATGTGATGTGGATGTTATGTTGAGTGATAAATCGTGCAAGTTTGTCAGAGGATTTATTAAATCCGTTTATGTTTAAGGAGGTGAGTTTTATTAGCATTGACTAAAAAAAAAGGAAAAATAAAACAAAGAAAGTATTTTACTTTGTATGAAAAAAAATTAAAAATAAAAGGTGTTATGTGTGCATTGTAAGATTCGAAATTATGTCGTATGTGCATGTGAGGTATGTGCGTTTGAAAGACGTATGAGTGAAGAATTTGGGTGAAAAATTTGCGTAGTTTGTCTAGACGTTAAAAATCGCGTCGATTTTGTAAACAACAAACAAAACATTTATGTTGTTTGTTAAAGTAAATGGGATAAAAAAATGGAGTTTTTGACATAAACTTCACAATATTTACGAAAAAAACTAAAAGTTAGAAGAATTACTGATTAACATAAGAGTATTAAAGTTACAAATAATTACTGAAAGAAGTTACAAGTTATTTTCCTTTTTTTTTCCTTTGAATTAGTTCTTTTTTTCTAGGTTTTAAATCGATTAATATGCTTGAAGACTGGTATGAAGGTGAATGTTTTCTTTTTTGATTTTTAGAGTCTTTAGATAAAATGGGGTTTTGGGATCTTCATCTTTTGTTATGGTTAGTTGAGGCAGTTTAGGGTATTGTATGTCGTGGAATGATTTTATGATTTCTTCCTGGCTGATGTTTAGGGATGTTGAGTTTGGCTTAAAATTTTCAGTTTTGATGCAGTCTGGAGTTGTGATGTCTTGTTCTAGGGTGGGGAAGTTTTCTACGATTTTTTCAATGTTTTTCTTTGTTAATTTTTGTTTAGTCATCGGGTGGAGAAAAGGAATTTCAACTGTTTTGGGGGTGGAAGTTACTTTCTTAGCATATGTTTGTTCAAGGTGTATGGGTTATTTAGTATTATATTTTCTTTTGCTTGGTTATTATATGATATTTTTATTGGACATTCTTCTATTTGGTGGCTCGTTTCTTTGCAGTAATTACAGCGTACTTTGGGAGTCTCTCCGTAACACCTAGCAGGGCTCCCAGTCCTGGGTTTTCCTTTTCCCATCTAAGTTTTATTTTTGAAAATTCCTTTAAATCTGGATTTTTTTTGAGAAAATGAATAATTATTCATTATTAACCTCTTTTGCTCCTCGCATCTACATAAAAATGATATGAAAAAGGTCCCGTTTTTCGTAGTTGTATTATTTTTGAAAAAATTGTTTTTCACAAATCTTATGTAAATAAATATTTAATAGTTTTATTAGCAAAATACTACCCTTGATATATAGCAACGGTGGGCAAATTGCGGCTCGCCGACCTTTCCTTTGCGGCTCTTCTAGCTGAACAATAATATCGAAATCGAACAATGTACGTACTGTACAATTGTTATTCACAGTTGAATTTAGGTCAAACGAAGATTTCTAATTAGGCGCTAAGTCGAATTATAGCGTAGAAATAAAGCATTTTTGTGTTTGTTGTTACGGAGCATTTGCACTACAGCAAAAATTTGAGCAAAGCGAGCGCTATCTTTCTTTCATTTATTTTTCGCCCGCCGAGACACGCTGGTAACTTTGGAATAAAAGAAACAAAGATAGTACTCGCTTCTCACAGATTCTCTTCTCTGTAATGAAATTTGTAAAATCATTACATCGTGCAAGTCTAACAAATAAAAATTTGAGAGAATTAATTCACACCGCTTTGACTTCAAATCGCCCAGATTTTCAAAAGCTAGCTAATAATGTGGAAACCCACTGTAGATCTAATGCTAATAAAATTTCGGAAAAATTGTAAATCGTGTAACGTTTTATTTATTTTTACTATTTGATTAAAACTTGCTTTGTTTATTGTATTTGCATTAACATCTCAAGTAGAATTTGTGGCTCTCCGACAGTTTTGAATTTTCGCATGTGGCTCTTTCATTGAAAACTTTGCCCATCCCTGATATATAGGATAAAATATGATAACGCGCTCTGCACACATGGTTTGAAAAGCGTTGTTTGTAACGTGTCTCTAATTTTTCTCGATATTTCGACAAATATTTCATTTAATATTTTTCTTTAAAATATATTGCATTTTGAAATAATAAACAAACTCGTTTTAAATTTGGTATATATTTTTTGGGAAAAATATATCATCTGTTTTTTTAAAAAAGAATCTGGGTGTTTTTCTCATGCAGTCTGAGCTTTTATAAAATCTATCGCTAAAAGCCCTGAGGTCTAAAGGCTCATTGTTACTTATATATCTTTCGGCATGCGCGAGATTATTTCAATTTTACTTTGCCTACGAGCAAATTTGTGTTTGTTGCTTGTTATTTCTATTAAGTGAATAAGATTTTCATATTTATATGTTTTCATCGTTGAATGAAGTGTTATGTGCAAAGTAATCTTTATTTTTTAAATTCTAACCAAAAGCGTTTTGTACTTTTGGTATTTTTGTTTTATAATACATGAGTCCAAATAACTCTTAGCATGATTAAGGTTTCTGACCACTCAGTAACGTATTTAGAGGGGGAGCATTGTACCACGCCTTCCTCCTTGGAGATAACTAATACGATAAATCAGAGACAGATTCTAAGTGGAGGATCTTTTTTTTAGAGAACGCCAAATTTTTGCGACGGGAATCGAGAAATCAGAGACTTGAAAAAATTTTCCACTAAGCATTATTGGTTATATTTGCATGTCCCTTCCCCTCCTTTAAAAAATTGTCGGTACGCCATTGTGACCACTGTTCATTTTGTGACGTGCTATGTGAGACTAATGGAATTAAGGTAAAGGCTTAAAGAATTAAAATAAACTTAAAAATAAACTAATCATGTTTTTGAATAAAATGAACCCATAACAGCAAAAAACAAAAAGTACGTAGTACACTAAAAGCCTTGAAAAGGGTATTTGCAGCTGCACCAATATTCGCTTGTGATTCGTCAGAAGGATTTTTTCATTCTGATTTCTTTTTTACATTATACTTTTTGTTTATCCTCTAGACTGGCAGAAAAGGGTCAGAGGTGTTTTTTAATTAGAAATATGACTGGAATTTAAAGCTGTTTCCTAAGACCGCCAAGCAGAGGAAAGTGTTATTAAGTGCTTTTCAAAATGATGACACAACACACTGACGCGAGTAGGTTTGGAACCGCGACCGTGTTGATCACGCTTGCTATTAATAAGGCACCTTTAACTACTCGACCATGCTGCCACTCGGTCACGCTTTTCCGGCGTGATGTTTACCGAATGGAAAATTACCAATGAAAACAGCGAATCAGTGCCGTAAAAACATAGCAAATCCAAGTGATGTAAAAGTTCGCAGAACTTGTAACACGTTATGTACTCAATTCGATAGCAAAAGATGAATGCTAGTTGCAGCAAAAGTGTTGAAGCTATTGCAGATTTAACTACAATCAATGGTGTCAATCATTACGGCGCCAGTTAAACGTTGATGCCATATCAAATTTACTCAAAAAAGAAATATTAAAGCGATTGCACCTAAAGTCAGATATAGTTTGAAACAATATTACTGATGATTAAGAATAATTGAAATATCAAAGTTTTGTCTTTCTATTTTTTGTTTCCGACCGAACTTCTTTTGAAAATTAGACATTTAATTGATTCTCGTTTATTATTCGTCGAGTAAGTTGATTATCTTTTAATTTTTAAGCAATCCCCAAAACCTGCAAGATTAGTAACCGCGAACAGTAAACTATTAATAGATCAGTTTGATTATATACTGCGATAAGACTATTTTGACTTATTCGCAAACCTCATGCAGCGACTCCGGCACTAGAGCTGCTCGGGCTCAACCCGAGTCATAAAATGAAAGCTGGCATTGTTTAATTTGAAATTTTTAAAGTCAAAATTGATTCCACAAAGCACAGGCTCATTACAAGATATCTGACATCGTATAAAGTTTATACTTTATACGATGTCAGATATCTTGTAATATAAACTTTATACGATGTCAGACCGTACTTGCTAGTATAAACCACATTCGGGACGATTAATAAGTACGGTATGCAGTAGCAGTCGTTCTGTTGAACTCTGGCAACAGAGAAATAACCCTAGTTACAGGATAGAGAAAGTGGTGACTTACAAGTACGCGTAGTCGGTCGAAGCAAACATTTCTTCGCTTAACCTTTGCTTAACTTTTATGTTCAACTCGGGCTGTTAAGAAATAGCCAAAGACTAAGGTCAGAGAAATTGTCTTGGATTGTGACTATTGCGACGCAACAATCATTAGTGGTTGGGTAACCGTAGGCAAGGGTCTAAACAGAGTTGCAGAGAAAGTGAACTTTGTTTTCTGGTAAGGTATAACGAGGCTTACCATACGTCCCGATTTTTAGGGCTCTGTCTTACCCATTTTGCCATAAATCGAAGATAGATTCCAGGTGCAGAACCCCTTCTTTCTTTGTTTGTTTCCGAAATCACAAGTTTTTAGAGACAGAACTCGTGAAATCCAATACAGATTTGAAGTGAAAACTTTTGTTTTAGAGAACACTTTTTTTTACAACGAAATTTATGAAATCCGAGAATGATCCAAAGAGAATATCTTTTTTATAGTTAACTAACTCGAGTCTAGTACTAAGCTGCTTCTTTCAAGCAGCTTGTTTTCTAAGAATATCTTTTTTAGTGAACACTACTTTTTAGGGACTTTTTTTTTCTATCAACCAGCGTCCCGTTTGCCTTTTCGAAAATGCCTAGGTATAACAGATGATTATCAGTTTATAGTTTTAACCACCATCTATTTTAATTTATTACAATATTTTAGCCGCTATCTTTAGCCTACAGTAATATGAGTGAAGACATAGTGTTAGAAATAAAAATGAAAATGTTTGGGGCAAGAAATATTGAACAAAAGCGAGAAATTCTTCGAGCAGGGAGGCCCACACCTGCATTGAAAAATAAGGTTGGAAATCGAAAGTTTCAAGAAAAATGGTATGAACAAATCGATTGGCTTTGTGGAAGCAGCATTACCGAAAAACTTTACTGTTGGCCATGTTTGTTATTTAAACCAAGAACCAATCAATCGTGGACTGATGGAGGCTATGACGATTTCAAAAATATCCTGACTCACTGCAAGCACCACAGTAAATCTCTCAATCATTTAGCAAGTTACAAGAGCTTAAAAACTTGTGAACATGACGATATTGTCAAAGCTGTTAGTAAGTCTGGTAAACTGGCAAAACTAACCCATAACAAAGAAGCTGAAGAAAATCGACAATATTTAAAACGATTAACAAGTGCAGTGTTATACCTGTGTAAACAAGAATTGCCCTTAAGCGATCAAGACGAAGGAAAGGATAGCATAAACAGAGGAAATTACCGTGAGCTATTGCATTGTTTTGCTGAAATTGACAGTGTGTTTGAGTCTAGACTTCACACCAAAGAGGGTTCAAAACATTTTTCAGGGGTCTCCAGTTCAATTCAAAACGATTTAATACAGGCTATTGGTAACGTGGTTTTCGATGAAATTAGAAGTGAAGTTAATAACGCTCCGTTTATGTCCGTACAAGCTGATAAGACTACGGACTACGCAACGCATGTTCAACTGTCAATTATAATAAGATATGTCCATGAAGCAAAAATATATGAAAGATTTATCGGATTCTATGAAGTGAGTGACGACAAAAGTCTGGATAAATTAACTGAAGTCATTGCAACTGCGCTGAACGGTTTTGACAACGCTACCAATAAATTAGTGAGCCAAACCTACGACGGATCAACTGTAACGGCTGGAAATTTAGGCGGGGTCCAGAGCAGGCTAAAAAGAGAAGGTTTTAAATACGCGCATTTTATTCACTGCTATGCTCATAAACTAAATTTGGTGTTGAGCAAAAGTGCGGAAAAAGTTGCTGGAGTTCGAATGTTTTTTTCTCATTTACGCTCATTTAATAAATTTGTATCTTCTAGTACGAAGCGAAAAAGTATTTTAGACAAATTTGAGGTCAGTATTCCATCATTGTTCGAAACAAGATGGTGCTACAGAACTAGAACGGTGTCATCTGTGAAACTACTACGTGACAAGTTAAAAAATGCTCTAAGAAGTATTTTAGAAAATAACGAGAAATGGGATGAAGACACACTTTGTCAAGCTGACAATCTGTTAGCTAAGTTGAATGATTTCACGTTCATATTTTTCATCAATTGCTTTCACAATATACTTTCTCAGGCTGAAAAGTTGTTTGATATTTTGCAATGCAAGCAGCTGGACATAAAACGAGGTCAGACTAAAATAAATGACTTCATGCATTGTATCGAAGGATATCGTAATAATGAATATTATGAAAATATTATGCGCGAAACGGCTGCTGCGATTAAACAAGAAAACGATTCTTTCCCTCCTGCAAAAAAAGCCAAGGGTGCTGAAATTAATTTCAAAAGCACGTATTTTGAAATAATTGATACAATTTTAATGTCTTTACGAGAGAGATTTGTTGACATGAAAGAATATGCATTTGTTGAATTATTGGATGTTAACAAATTTGAACAGTTTTCTCAATCATTTCCTATGCAACATATCGACTCCTTAAACAACAAATACTCTAATATTTTTGACAGCAAGAGCTTAGTAAGTGAGCTAAAGTATATGTATGTTGATATTGACTTTAAAAGTTGCAAGTCTATTAATTCAGTTTTAGAATTGATTTATAAACTGAAATTTACTTCAGCTATGCCAGAAGCTATTAAGTTAATTCAACTATTTTTGACAATTCCTTTAACATCTGTGGCAAATAAGAGAAGTTTATCAACGTTGGATAGAATTCGTTCGTATCTGAGAAGCACAATGACTCAGGAAAGACTTTCATCTCTGGCTCGAATATCTATCGAGAAAAGCTTGTTGAATGAATTAGAAAGCAAGAAGGAGCTGCACGATAAAATATTGCACGAGTTCGCCATTAAACCAAGAAGAGTAGAGTTTATGTATAAATGAATAATAATCGTTTACACATAATGATTTTGTTTAAATATATGCATTATACCAATGATTAATTACTAATATTTATCTTATTTCAAGTAACATTGTGTTCAGTAAGCAACTGTGTGTGCCGCGTATAGATGTGTAGTGTACGTTAAAGAAAAGAGCTGTTCCCTAGGTAACATAATTTGCACCTTTCGTCGCCGAAAAAAAACTCTAGAAGGAACGCATAATTTCCAATCGTATTCTGAGCAGCTCTTAAAGTATTTTCTGCGTAGTGCATTTGCAACTAGTTGCATAAGTATCAAACACAAGCCCGAGTAGCGACAAAGTCCTGGAGTCGCCCCTAGTTAAGGATATACAGTATATATATATATATGTATAAGTATAAGTATGTAATAATATTTATACTTAGTAATTTAAAAGTATCAACAAACACGATAGACCATTGCATTTTAATTCGTATCTTCAAAAGCACACTTTCAATAAAAAAGTTTTTACCGACATTTTTTGCAAAAAGAGCTTTATTGTGATAAATCTCAAACAACAGAAATGGATGATTGGCTTCATATAAGTGATTTGCAGATATTATAATGTGCATGAATAAGATGTTGTTTACAGACTAATATGTTTTAAAAAGTATTAAAAAATCTTAAATTAAAGTAATCATAAGTTTAACGGCATCAAAAAAAGGTTGCCGTAGGTTTTTTTGCCAAGTGTTGTAACGAGCAATGTAGTGAATGGCGTTCGTACGTCACACGATGCGCACAATTATTTGAATAAATAAACTATGAGTCGAGAGAGTTTTATTTATTATAAGCGTATTTAAACAATCTTTTTCAACATCGTTAAAAAATTTGAAAGAGTAGTTATTTTCATAAATTTATAAGCTAATATGATAAATATAGTTTTATAGCAAAAGCAAATAAGAAGACACTTGCAAATAAGCGTCTAAAGCAGTTCTTTGACATCTTTTGGGAGCAACTTATATTATCTTTTTTTGCTTGTTTGCCGCATTGCACTACATAGTGCAATGCGGCTGATGATAACTTTTTTATTTATATAGATACATTTGAGATATGAATATGAATGAGATATGATATTAACATCTTTGAAATCGAACTGAAAATAAAGCCAGGAGGGCTACTTTTGCTCGATCAGGGGCGTTCAAGCGGCGATTTTATGTCTAACTTTCAACTATCATATATCAAAAACTATTTGATTTAAAAACTTGAAATTTGGTGTGAGACATTTTCTCATTCAAACCTACAAACATGCCAAATTTCAGCAAAATCGGAGATGGTCGGCAAAAGAGGGGTGTGAGTTGACATAAAATGCCCCTCAAACAAGATAAATCAATTTTTTCTCAGTAAGTCGAAATACACGCATTGTGCAACTGCAAAGCGATAAATTTATTGTAAGTATTAGAAATGGAAGATCATTTAGTATCTAAGCTAAAAAAATTTTCAACATTAAGCTTTCAATTTAATTTTGATATATTAATATTTCAATATAAGATACATTTCTAACTCACACTAATTCATAAGCTATCCCTTACCTTAACTTGTAAAAACTGATTACGAAATTTTTTACTTCCAATGTGAAAACAACTGAAACTAATGAAACAATTGCCATTATAAAGGAAAATAGCCCTTCTAACTTTTAGTTTGAAAATGTGGAATATCTGGCTGTATTTTAGACGACCGTCGTCTTACAACGTATTCTTGTGCTTATTATGTCTGAGGTTGACCGTGGCAGTGGACATCCAAGACTATATAGTCAGTGATGGCCTTGCAAAAAGGAGGCTTGGTGCAAGGAAAGTAAGGGGGGCCACTTTTAAGTGCTCCAAGGCAAAGCAATCTCTAAAAAAAAAAGATCATTGTTGTAGGAGAGCCACTTTTTAGTGTATCCAAAAAAAAGTGATCTCTAAAAAAAAGGTTTTCATTTTAGGGGTTTACCGTTAAGTGTTCCAAAACAGTGTAATCTCCAACAAGAAATTACCATTTTAGGAGGAGCCACTTTTTAGTGTACCAAAATAAAGTTTTCTTTAAAAAAAAAGTTTTTTTTTGTATATTTTAGACTGTCCTGATGCTATTATGAAAAAATAGAGCATATGTTGCGTAGGGGGCCACTTTCTGATGTATTTAAGGGGGGGCGGCGCCGAAGCTCCGTTCGCACCCTATTAAAGCCGTCACTGTGTAAAATCATTTCTGCTGCCTCCATTGTATAAATGCATAAATAATTTGAATTGAATTGAATTAACAAAGTTTCGAGTCAATTTAAACCAGCAATTCATAACAAAAGACACGATTTTCTTGAAGAGAGTTTAAAAAATTCGGGGGTGTTAGTTTTAATTAAGCATTTTTAACAATGCATATATTTTTCCAACTTCAAAAATATTATTTGTCTCCAACTAAGTATGCATGAGAATTAAAGTCTCTTTTTCCATTTCAAGAAAATACTTTTCAGTCCTCTCCCGACGATTTTGTTTTTTTTATACCCCGACGTTGTTTTTACTTCACCGAAAGAAATTTATTAGGAGATACAGAAATTTGTTAAAATCTTTAGGAGGTCGTGGGTCAACGCACAATCAAAATTTTTTCGGCCCCCTTTCTTAAAGATATCTTTTGGAGGTCATAGTTGTGCCAAAAAAGTAGGTTATCTGCCCAAAAATTTAAGGACTTAAATCTTTTACTTCCCCTTAATCCGATCATAAAAACTGTAGCGAGCACGTAAAATCGAAGGCTCTCATTTATTATAATCAAATTTCATAAGACTTTAAATTTGAGGAACTGATTTGTCTCAAAATAAACAGATTTCACAATTCTAATGTTAAAGGAAACTAAAAAACTTTGCAAGTTTTCATGAACAAAACATTTTTTTCGCTGCCCGGATATTCGAGTGATTAAAGCGCCGTACTTGTGATCGACACGGTCTGGGTTTAAAATCTACTGGCGTCATTCTGTTGTGTCCTTGGGAAAGACACTTTACGGCACTTTTCCCTGCTTGGTGGTCTTGGCAAGCAATGAAATTAGTAGGCTACAGTATTAACATTATGTTAAAAAATTAGTGTCTCAGCATCCACAAGCTTCACGGCACGTCACTGGCAATAACCATATACGAAATGTTAAGATTCACTGGTCTAAAGACATCTATTGTAGGCTATGTAATATTTATAAGTACTATATGTGTCAATTTATATGAAGTTAGATTCAACTGGATTTTTATTTGGGTGCTAATTTATTAAAATTGATTTAAACTGGGGTTTACGTCAAACCGGAAAAACAAATTTAATTTTTTTAAAAAATTATAAGAAAATTTACCAAACTGAATATAGAATCGTACTTTTCAAAGAATTTAAACGTTAAAAGTTTTAACCAAAATTTAATTAGTGAAAGACAACATAGCAATTTAGATCGCTGAAAAAAGGTTAAAAGCAGAGAATCTAAATTGTAACTATTGGATTTTACACAATTATAAATTCGTTTAACCATATAAGAAAAAAGTGTAAAAAAATCCAACAAATTAAGAAAGGTCTGCCTTTCGGCAGGTCCAAAAGCTTTTTAAGTGTACCTCCCCTGTATAAATAAACAAGGAAAAGTCTATTTAGCTATTGTGTTGGGATGCCGCTTGGAGAAATAATTTTCCTGTCCAGCGTTATTAAACTTAAAAGACAGAATAAATTTTATATATACAAGTATATATAAAATTTTTTCTATTATAAAATTTACCTAAAATATTTTGCTAAGAGAACAAAAGTGTGACTTTCACATATTTAATTTTTTAAAACATTAATACCATCTTTGCTACGATTTAATGGTCACGAGAAGTAAAAGGCCTACAAGTAAATTGATTTGTAACCTGTACAAAGCAAAATTATTTCATGCGTATTTTTAAAAAATTGCTCAGGTTTGATAGTAAACCTCGTCAATCGAGTAACAAGTTAGTTAACAAGTTTGTGCTTGGTTATTGAGTAAAGTAAATGTTTATTTTACGAATTTTAAATCTGCAAAGGTTGTTACTGAAAAGTTTTTTAAATACTTCACTAATAAACTGTTGTTTACCTTTTCGTACGGTAATACGTAACTTCTAACAAAATATGTCTCACCTCTAATTAGCACTGTGTTGTGTGAAACTTCAATACACAAATAATTAAATTGTCAGAGACTAACATTTTGGTAACAATTATTTTTAACTGTTGCTGAAACTGAATTGTCAGTAAAGTATAATTCACGTAAACGACAAAAAAACGAAAAAGTGAGAAGGAAAAAATACGTAAGAGTATTAATGGTTTTATGTCGGTTTTATCGCCACCTAAGGGAAAGTTTACCGAAAAAATTTGTTCAAGAGGTCGCTAAATCGTGTTGGAAAAATTAAAATATATACTTGCAACTTAAACGATTTTTTCATCTATTTAGGGTTTTTACACAACTTACAATTTGTGCTGTACGAAGCGCGGGATCCACCTCTTAAAATTTTATAATAGAATTTATAAACGCATGTATTTTTCTGATTTTTGGCATCTCTTTACAAAAGGATTAAGCAATTCGCACGCCGTTGCTTGTGATCTATTCTCTGCACTCTTTTCTATTGGTACAATCTTGAAGACAACTTTGTGAGCTTTAATGCTTAGCGACTTGTTATAGAGTCATGAAAACATTTAATGTACTGGCGGCCTATATATAACTTTCATGCAGAGCTGAAGCTATAGACATGCAAGACAATGCAATTGCAAAAGGTCATGTATCTCAGGGGCCTCGCCCCATATTTCAATTTTAAAAATTACCCATTTCCCAATTTTTGTTATTTATTTTTGTTTCTCGCCAATTTATAAAACAAAAAAGCCTACTTGTTAATAAGGAATTAATGGGTTATAAAACATTATTGTGTGATAAAAAGAGTTTTAATATACAGTGGGTTTTCGTAAAGTTAGAAAGGAAACAGTTTTTACAATAATAATTTAAGCAATATTGCTACGATAAGCAAAAGCTGCTTTGTTCTCTGGCTATGTCCGTATTGCTAAAGCCAGCCTGGGATCAATTCATGCTTAAGCTTTCATTCAACTTTCACTTGTATTTAAGATTGTGCAGTTACATCACAATGAGATGTGAGACTAGTTCGTTTTGTCACGTAATACAGTTCTTTATCGTTCTTTCAGCACTTGGGTGCTGTGGTCTTGGGTCGGTCATTTTAAAATGGTTAAAGCAGGATACTTTTGATGAGACCAGTTAGTGGTTTTAAGTATTTTTAAATCACTTCGAAAATTCTATTGATACGAATTTCAGATTATTTTTACTTTTTATCAATATTACTTTTGAAATAAAAGTTTTGTTAAAAATCACCTTGCTAACTTCTTTTCATTACTATAGTGCATAGTGCATGAAAGTATATTTATTTACAAAAAATATATATACAAAATTATTTGGTTTAACACGGATCTAAATGCCTTATTGGTTAAGGCACCTAATCAATGAAACATAATATTCACAATTTCAATTTATATTCAACATTGTAATAATAATATACGACAAGCGCCTGTTTCGATCTTGTTTGATCTCATCAGGTATATATAATTACGATTACAAGTAGAAAATTCGCTGTAATTTTGGAATTGATAACATGTCGAAATAATAATTCATTGCAGTAAAATTTGATGAAAAGCCAAAGAAAACGACGAGAATAAAAATGAACTATGAGAATTCTGAAGTAACTCTTTTGAAAATTTGGAATTCTAACAATTAAAATTAGAAGGCAAATTAATAAGAAGAATTTCGGACGCCAGCGAAATAGCAGAATGACAGAATGACGTTGTCTATGTAACCTAGATCGAATTATTAACAAAATTGTGCTAAGAAGTAGGAAGTTATTTAAAAAGATTGCCAAAAATTGAAATTAGAAGTTGATAACACGTCGAATTCATTGAAGCTGATAATACGTCGAATTCATTGAAGCTGATAACACGTCGAATCCATTGAAGAAATTTAAAGCTGATAAAACGTCGAATCCATTCATTATGGCAGTAAAATTTGAAGCTGATAACGCATCGAATCAAATAGGAATTATGATTGAAAGACAAAGCTTTGCATTATCAAAGCTTATTTAGTAGCGTGACAAATTATGTAACATAAATGAAAAGGGATCTCGTGCTTCGTATCACAAGTATACAAAATTATTTGGTTTAACACGGATCTAAATGCCTTATTGGTTAAGGTTAATTTACAAAAAATATTGACAATACCCGAAAAAAAAAATTTTGGACACTAGTTTCTCAGTTGTTGTCTCTCTAAGTGCGATTTGTTTACAAACAAGCCAACTGGCAAACCTGTAATTTTTGAAAAGTAAAATTACCCCAAATTATTCACGTTCAAACTAATGATGATGAAATCTGACAAAATTTTTTTTTAGAAAATACTAATTAGCTGAAAATATGCCTTAAAAGTTATTAAAATTTCGTGATTTAGTATTCTGAAGAAATGTGCATGTGTATTGTGAAGAGAAATAAGAGAGAATTTTAATCATTAGAACTTTTTGAATTTAAAGTACTGTGTATAAGATTTTTTCAAGTTTTATCTAATATTGTTGCCTCTATAAGCTGTTTCTACGATTGGTTTATTTATCTTATATATGTGGTAATTACCTTTATTACTGAACTTCTTACTGAACGTAACAGAGAAAGTTAAACAGTTTGGACAGATCTAATTCAAATTGGTTAAAAATTTTTTATTTTTCAATTCTCTAATAAGAACTTTTACTGAGAGATGTCATTATTTTCTTGCAAAAGTTAAACAAAAATCAGTAAAATACTAACTACTTTGAGTTTGTGATACCATATTTACAGAAAACAGTATAAGTATTTGTTGTGGTTAGACATGAAATTTTTTTTCGTTTGATTTCAAAGTTCATTGCAATAAATTCAAGTTGATTAAGACGTACATTGAAAACCTTCGTTTTAATGAGTGGTTTTAGAAGGAAAAAAAAAACATTGTAGTTCTGTCCAAAAATTTTTAACTTTTATTTAACAAAAAGAGTTTGTCCAGTATTTATCCACAACAATGTCTTAACCTGGTCGCACATATTTGGTACTGGTGCATCGCGCACACTCCAGAATGAACCAATTCGACTAAAGTTTATTGTGGAGAGAAACCATTCTGCTTCAAAACTTACTTTAAAAACAAAATACTTTGTTCATCAAAAAGTATCATTTGACTGCTTCGGGCCAATAAAAATCAATTGAAGATGAAAAATTTTTAATGGAAATAGAAAGCAAAAAAGTTTTTTCGCAACCCTTGGATGGGATAGATTGATTTTTTAAAGTACAAGTTTTTAAAGTAAACTATATATATATGTAATTTTGCAAAATACGTTAACTATACTGGTTTATGACCAATATCTGAACACTGTTTAAAAAAGATCGGTGCTCAGATTTTGTAGAAAAATCCTTGAACTTTTTTCCCTTAAAATTTTGGTAGTATTTGTTTCTATAGATGTCCCGCACAATACTGTACTCAAAATACAAGTAATTCTCAACCTTTATCACTTTCAACATTCCTTAAAGAAGAGAAGTATTTTGTGGCACTCCAAATTGGTTTACCAATTTGATACACAGGGGTCAATTATGTACTGTGCACAGTACATAGTTGATTATCACAGAATTATGCAGACTAATAAAAATTAGTGAAAAAATTTTAGTTCTTTCAAACTATGTCTTACAAAACTTTTATGATTTATCAAAAGTGCTTATTTAAATTATGACGTAGTGCCCTATTAAAAGTGGGTCAATATTAGTTTTAATAAAAGATGCATGCAAAAATTAGTTACAATAAGTATATAAATTGCAAATTAGTTGTTCTGTCGTGGAGAATTCCTAATTGTTTTTCAGTCACATTTTTTCTTTATAAGAGTTAAAACTTAACAGGTCAAGATAGGGCCGCCAAAAAATTTTATGGAGAGGCAAAATTTAAAAAAGGGCACTCTTTTCGTTTACAAAAAACTATCAATAAACGTAAATTTTAGCACATTAGAGAACTGCTGTACGAGAAAACTTATTGAAGACCAAGAAAAAAGGTTTTCAGTTGTGAAAGCCGCGATTTAATTTTAGTTATTTGATCAGCAAATATTTTGAATATGCCAAAATGGTGCTTGGCTCAAAAAGGTTGAATTACTCTTCTATCGTAAATGAAGGCCTTTTTTTGCTCTTTATCAAGTTTTTAGTCAATCATATTTCTAAATTAAATTTTTAGTTTTTTGGTAACTTTTTCTAATACGCTAAAATTTGCGTTTGTTGAGAGTGCGTTTTCAACAAAAAAAGTGCATTTTAAAATTTGTTATTGCTAAATTTGTCACTGTTTTTGCTGTGTGATTCTCTTTCAAAAAAAAATTGGTAAACCTTGTACTAAATTAAAATTTTATTAAATTTTGTTAAATTTCATTTTGGTCGAGATTATATAATTGTAGAGACAGATTTAATACAATGCTTCTTTTTTGGGAGTTTCAAAAAGCACTATCTTCAACCCTGCGTTTTTCTTTTTAAAAATATGGCAAGGCAAAGGGCCAATTAACCTCTTTGCTCCCGTGTTTTGGCGCCCCACTCCAGTTAAAGTTACGACATATGAAAATTTTTTTCTGCGTCACTGTTTCCAATAAAAGGAAAAGTCAAACGAATCGACGCAAAACTTCTGGTGAGATCTTTCAATTCAAAGAGGTCGCGACTTGACATAATAATTTTTTTAATCAAAACAATTTAGGCCTACGTGCATTTCAAGTAAAGTTACATCTTAACTTGCGAAAAAATTAGTTTTGTAAAAGCTCTAGGTTCAAATGAAAAAAAATCTTAACTTTTATTTTCAATTTTTACGAAGATAACAATGTATACAATAAAAACAATAATTCTTAATTTACATAATGACGCCAAGCGAAATTTCATGATTTGATGCGCTGGTGCATTTTAAAATTTACAGTATTTTAAAATTCAATAAATAAATATAAAAACATAACAAAAAGTAATAATTTCAAAAAATGGCACTGTAGCATTCCAAAGTATGTTGCCTTTTGGCGCTTGTCGTTCAGTTTTGTTTTGTTTAATATTCTGTAAAATGAGTGTATCTATACTTTTTAGTAATGCTCATTCTACAGAAACAAACGATAAATTATTTCAACTTGACAGGAATATTTTAGCATACACACGTAAGCTGGTCTGAACAATAACTGGTCAAACTACAACATTTCCACCAATTTTCTATAGTTCTGATGGTTAAACAATAATAATCAATTATTAGGATATGACACCTTATATTTCGTAAATTTTACTAATGCCCAACGCAAGTGTTTTGCAACGAGCTTGTCGAGGCTTGATTATATGTCGCAAGACGGTGCCAGAGCGCAGTAGAATATGGACAAAAGAAAACTTTTTAAATTTTTCAAAGAAACATTGCGCACCAAAGAGTACCATCTGTTACATAGTTTATCACGCACTCCGAAGCCTAAGCTCACAGCATGACCATAGTTTTGAGTTTTGAACTTACATCGGGGACAGTCTGCTCACTTAGATATTTTCGCACTGTTGATTATATGTACGAACAAAAATTTAAGCCTTTGGAGTCCTATCTGATGCATAATCGCTTCAATACAAAATATATTGTACTTAAATAGTCGTTAATACTATCAAATAATAACAATAAGAACAAAAATGTATAATAAATATTAAAAACTACAAAATTTAGTGAGTAACGATTTTTTAACCTTGTATAATTAAGTTTCGTGTATTTTGAAACTAATCGTTATTTTTGTACAAAACCTTGCAAGCTTGTCACTTTTAGCAAATCGGGACACCGCAAGGAGTCGATGAAAAAGTCAAAACAAGCAAAGAGCGAAGACAAAATATGCAAAATTATTCCTTTGAGTGTTTAATGTTAAGCATGTAAATTTCAAAATGCATCAGCGCATCAAATTATTAAATTTCGCTTGGCGTCAATACGCGAATTAGGAATTACTGTTTTAATTTTATACTTTGTTATCTTCGCAAAAATAGAAACAAAAAGTTAAGATCCTTTTTCATTTGAATATAGAGTTTTTACAGAACAAAATTTTTGGCAAAATTAAGATGTAATTCTACCTAAAAATGCTTCATTTTACTTACCCATAATAATTTTACCTAAAAATACCCAGTGCAGCAGCCTGGGGTAGTAAAAAGATAAACCTTCGGCCCCAGTCCTGTTTGTGTCTGACCTGAAGTGGATACCCTTTAAACGACAACGACGACGACGACCTAAAACTGTACGTAGGCCCAAATCGTTTTGACTAAAAAATCATTATGTCGAGTCGCGACTTTTTTGAATCTAAAGATCTTACTAAACGATTTGCGTTGATATCGTTTAACATTTCCTTTTATTGGAAACAGTGACGCAGCAAAAGATTTTCATATGCCTTATCTTTAGCTTTAGCGGCGGCGCCAAAACATGGAAGCAAAGGGATTAATTGGCCCTTTGTCCTGTAATACTTTAAAAATGAAAGACCCAGGGTTGAAGATAGTGCCCTTTGAAACACCCGAGAAAGAAGCATTGTGTTACATCTGTCTCTAGAATTACATACGAGGTCTGTTCAAAAAGTATCCGACCTTTTTCCCTCTCGCCAATAAGGTATGAGCAAACTGCCCGTGCAAAGCGTGGCTGCACACACACACATTCACGCGTAATCGTGAAGCGTTTCAGGCCGATTCGTCATTCGTATCTCTCTGTGTAAAGCATTTAGTGCAGGCGTGTAGTACGTGTTCATCGGTTTTTTGATTTTCAGAAAATTTCATTTCAATGACAGAACGCATCGAACAGAGGTATTGCATCAAGTTTTGTCAAAAACTTGGTGATACTCAAGTTGAAACAATTCGAAAGATTCAACAAGCTTTTGAAAATGAGGCCTTAAGCCCAACTCAGATAAAGCAATGGTTTAAACGCTTTAAAGATGGCCGTGCATCAGTGGAAAGTGATCCTCGCTCAGGAAGGCCATCCACAAGCCGAAACGAGGAGGCGATGGATCAGGTTCGTGAAAAAGTGTTGGAGGATCGTCGTTTAACAGTACGAGAGATTGCTGCAGAAATGGGAATAAGCACAGGCTCAGTTCATTCAATCCTAACTGAGGATTTGAACCTGCGGAGAGTGTCGGCTAAATTTGTCCCCAAGCTGCTGACGGAGCAACAGAAGGAACTCCGGAAGGAAATTTCGGAGGACATGCTGGATGTTGCAAATCATGACCCAGAATTTATCAAGACAATCATCACTGGTAATGAGACCTGGGTTTATGGTTATGACCCAGAAACCAAGTTTCAATCATCACAATGGAAGCATCCGGAATCACCACGCCCAAAAAAAGCTCGGCAAGTCCGCAGCAATGTGAAAGTTATGCTGACCTGTTTTTTTGATTCCCGTGGCATCGT
Organism: Diplosoma virens; assembly: GCA_963680785.1. Classification (NCBI taxonomy): domain Eukaryota; kingdom Metazoa; phylum Chordata; class Ascidiacea; order Aplousobranchia; family Didemnidae; genus Diplosoma; species Diplosoma virens. The sequence goes on along the minus strand of OY796881.1, from coordinate 47,543,718 downwards.
GCATCATGAATACGCACCAGAAGGTCAAACAATCAACAAAGAGTACTACCTGGAGATTCTACGTCGCCTTCGTGATGCTGTGCGAAGAAAGTGGCCAAACATGTGGGCAGCAAAGAATTTTCAGCTTCACCACGACAATGCTCCCGCTCATTCTGCACATGTGGTCCAAGCTTTTCTAGCCAAAAACAGCATGCCACTTATTAGACAGGCTCCTTACTCTCCCGACTTAGCACCGTGTGATTTCTGGCTGTTCCCTAAGCTAAAAATAACTCTGAAAGGGAGGCGATTTCAGTCAAGAGAAGACATTATGAAAAAAGCGACGGAGGAGCTTTAGAGCATTCCGGGGGAGGAGTTTATGAAGTGTTTTGAGAAGTGGCAGAAGCGCTGGGATAAGTGTGTGAACCACCAAGGGGAATATTTTGAAGGAGATTGAATAAAACTTGCAAAATTTATTGTGTTGTGTGCTTTATACAAAAAAGTCGGATACTTTTTGAACAGACCTCGTACAGGGTGTCCATAAAGTCCGTGGGCACTTTAAAAAATTTATAATTTTATTTGTATTTGCGATAGAAACAATTTGCAAAAAGGATTAAAAGGAAGTAAATCTATATTTTTTAAGGTTTTATTGAAATTTTATTTAAGTTTCCACATGTCCTTCATCATTTGTTATATAAAGGGTAATACGATTTTGCAGTTCACGGAAAACATTTGCCAACTGATTTACAGTAATGCTTGAAATCACATTAGTTATTTTAGCTTTCAAATCTTCTAATGAACAAGGTTTGGTTGCATACACAATTGTTTTCATATGTCCCCATAAAAAAAATCTAATGGAGTTAAATCTGGCGAACGTTGAGGCCAATGAAATGGTCCACCCCTTCCGATCCATCTGTTAGGAAATTCCTGATTTAGAAACTGTCCAACACGCAACCCAGCCTCTAAGGTTGTTCAAATTAGAGCAGCCTTGGTGCCGGTCCCAAGCCCGGATAAATGGGGAGGGTTGCGACAGGAAGGGCATCCGGCGTAAAACATAGCCAAATATTTTTTAATGCGCGTTGTAAAATCTTACTTCATACCCGATCGGTCGAGGCCCGGGAAAACAACGACCGTTAGCAGTGACTGGGCACCAAGAGTCACTGGTGGACATGCTACTTGGATGCAAAGAAGAGGTGGAAAGCAGTGGAGAAAAAGGAAGGAGAGAAATGAAGAGAGGAAGAAAGCTAAGAAGATCAAACTGAGGGTTGCTACTTTAAATGTTGGAACCATGACCGGTAAAGCAAGAGAAGTGGCGGATCTTATGAAACGAAGAGGTGTGGACATACTGTGTGTGCAGGAAACTCGCTGGAAGGGGGAGAGAGCAAGATGCATAGGTGGAGAATATAAAATGTGGTACTGTGGAAGTGGAAACAAAAAGAATGGTGTAGGAATCATATTGAAAAAGGAGCATGTGGACAGGGTAGTGGAGTTGTGGTGGGTAACCGACAGGATAATATGCTTGAAGATGGAGGTTGATGGTGTTATGTTGAATGTCATCAGTGCGTAGGCGCCACAGGTGGGGTGCACACGTGAAAAAAAGGAAACATTCTGGCTGGACCTAGATGAGACAGTGGAAAAGATACCAAGGAATGAAAGAATTGTGGTGGGAGCAGACCTGAATGGGCACGTAGGAGAAGGGAATAATGGTGATGAAAAATGCATGGGCAGACACGGATTAGGGAAAAGAAATAACGAAGGACAAGCAGTGGTGGATTTTGCTAAAAGAAGAGAACTAGCGATCACTAACACATACTTTGTAAAGAAAGTAGCACATACAGTCACCTACAGCAGTGGCGGACGCAGTTTGCCGGTGGAGTACATCATGGTGAGAAGACGAAGGATCAAGGAGGTGGTGGATACAAAAGTTGTTGTCGGTGAAAATGTAGCAAAACAACAAAGAATAGTGGTCAGTGCGATAATCATCTGGACAAAGTGGAGGAAAGCACCAAAACTAGTGAAGAGAATAAAATGGTGGAAACTAAAGGACTCGAAAGTTGTCACACTTCATTTATAATTTTAATCATAACTATGTAGTGTATCCCCGTTAAAAGCAGTTCGTAGTTTTATCATAAGAGAATAAATGCGGCTCTTTGAGCGCTGTCTGCGATATACGTCCAATTTGTTATATGGCTCGATACATGTATCTTTTTCTCTTTTTTCTCCTCTTTGTATTGACGTAATATGTTTTTTTGACTAACATCATTGTACTGGAAAATTCGCGTATATTCCACTTGATTCGCGTAACGAACTCTCCAGAGGTTTCTGGCTGAATCTTGAATTTACGAGAAAGTTTACGTCACGTGATTTTGTTTTCTATATAAAGCCGATGCGTAGCGAGAATTATTATTATGATGATTATTATCGTTGTGAGATAATTTGAAGCGACTCGAGTGGCGGCTCGAGCGAAGGTGATTTTGTTTGGCCACAGGAGGTGGACCGTTAGATTTTGGTCGGTGGACAATTGTTCAATTTATTTTGTGCCAGTGGTTGGCAGTTTTGTTCTACAGAGGTAGAATTATTTGTGTTGATTGAGTCGAGTTATAGTGTTGATTTTGCTTTGCAGTTTGGCAAAGCGTGGAATAGAATTTCGTCGGTCGCGATTTTGTAATACATTTGTTGTTATTAGAGACAGTGGTCTCTGTTTGTTGTGAGAAAGAATCTTCAACGAAATCAATCCGAGCTTTCGTTAACCAACTGTATAAACCGTCAGGCTCATAGCAAAACTACTTCTTGAGCCGGAATAAAATAAAATTTAGACACAGCTTTGTTTCAGCGCAGGTATTCGGGTTACCTAGCTCAACTGGTCCTTTGGGATTCCCGAACAAAGTTTGTGACAAAAGTAAACAATAAATTCAAAATAGAAGTAATTGAAAGCGGAATACTTGGTGGACAGGAAGACTGGCAAAGAATAGCTAAAATGATATGGAGCATTTCCAGAAGGGAACTGGGTGAAATATCAAGAAAAGTTAGCACGGCAGGTAGACGGGAAACGTGGTGGTGGAACCAGCAAGTCCAGGAGAAGCTGAAGGATAAGAAAAAAGCTAAAAAGGCATGAGATACCATCAGAGATGATGCATTGATGCAAGCAAGTTGGCCTATAAAAATTCAAGAAAGCAAGCTAAGAGAGAAGTGGCAAAGGCAAGAAACAAGGTATATGAGAAATTGTACAAAAAACTGGAAACAAAGGAGGGGGAAAATGAGGCGTTCAAAATAGCAAATCAAAGAAACAGACAAAGCAAGGATGTTCAACAAGTAAGAGTAATCAAGAATAAAACTGGAGAAATTCTGATGGAAGAAGAGAAAGTGAAACAGAGATGGAAGGAGTATTTTGACAATTTAATCAACCATAAAAACCCTAGAGAAAGAAGAGAAACGAGAACAGAAGGGAGAGAAAGGGACGTAGAAGATATCTCTGGAGAAGAAGTCAGGATTGGATTGAGGAAGATGAAGAAGGGAAAGGCTCAAGGACCTGATGACATACCGGTGGAAGCATGGATTGCTCTAGGCAATAAAGGTATGGAGTTTTTAGTGAAGTTTTTCAACAGACTCTTGCGAGGAAAGAAGATGCCAGATGAATGGAGGAGGAGCGTGCTTGTACCTTTGTACAAAGATAAAGGAGACATCAAGGAACGGGGAAAAAAACTAGGGGGTTCAAGTTGATGAGCCACACTATGAAATTGTGGGAGAGGATAATGGAAGCAACGATAAGGAACGAGGTGACAATCGCTGAGCAACAATTTGGGTTCATGCCAGGAAGGAGTACCACCGCTGTAATCTTTTGTCCAAGGATGCTGTTGGAAAAGTCGACTGAAGGGCAGAAGGCAGTGCACTGTGCCTTTATTGACCTAGAGAAAGCATACGACAGGGTACCCAGAGAGGAACTGTGGCAACTGGGAATGCTTGCGGTTAGCTCAAACATCAGAGTGCTACATTAAGATTATCTAGGACAGGGTTTTTCAACCTGTGGGCCACAGTGGTTTTTTTAGTGGGCCATGGAGCATAAATCAAAATGAAAGCAATATGTATAATATATATATGTATAATTAGGCTTGCCATCCGTCCCACTTTTTAGGCATTTTTCTGGCGTCCTGTGCAGTCAACCACATGAAGACTTTGTTTTTTTTAGAGAACACTATGATTTTGGGATGGGAATTTAATTTTGTCGACCAAAGTGGGTTGTGAAGTTAACTTGGGTTGAAAAATAGGCCACGGTACAGAAAAGGTTGGAAACCACTGATCTAGGATATGTATGACGGATCGACAACAACTGTGAGAAGTGCAGCAGGGTTGAATGAAGAATTCAAGGTAGGTGTTGGACTCCGCCAAGGTTCAGCACTCAGCCTATTTCTTTTTGCCATCATTATAGACAGGCTGACGGAGGACATCAGGAAGGACGCACCATGGGATATGCTGTTTGCAGATGACATAGTGCTGTGTAGACAAAATCATAGGAAGCTAGAGGAGGATCTGGAGATTTGGAGAAATGCACTGGAGAGAAGAGGCTTGAAAGCGAGCCGGAGCAAAAACAAATATTTGAGGGTTGGGGGTGTGGATGATGGAGAAGAGTTGAAGCTGCAAGGAGAAAGGTAAAGAAAGCCAAAAACTTCAAATACCTGGTTCAACAGTTAGTAATGATGAAAGATGTGAAAAAGAAGGAGAAGGATCCAAGCAGGATGGATGAGTTGGAGGAAGGTGTCTGGAATTCCGTGCGACAAGAAGTTATCAGCAAAGGTTAAGGGTAAAATGTACAAGAGTGTTGTTAGACCAACCATGCTTTATGGAATGGAAATGGTGGCAGTGACGGAAAGACAGATGGAAAAAATGGAAGTTGCAGAGTTGAAAATGGTGAGATGGGCACTGGGAGTGACAAGAAAGGACAAGATAAGAAACGAATACGTGAGAGGGACTGCGAAAATTGCAAAGCTGGGAGAAAAACTTCGGAATGCAAGGCTACGTTGGTATGGACACATAAAAAGGAGAGAAGACTACGTGGGAAAAAGGATGATGGAGATGGCGGTTCCAGGCATAAGGAAAAGAGGAAGGCCAAGGAGAAGGTGGATGAATTTGGTGAGAGAAGACATGGAAAGGGTTGGAACTAGGGAAGGAGACGAAGTAGATCGAGTAAAATGGAGATTACTGTCGCGCTGTGGCGACCCCGAGTAGGGAGAAGCCGAAAGAAGAAGAAACTGTCCAACACGCAGAGCAAAGTGACAAGGGACTGACTCCATCTTGTTGAAACATTGTATCATCTTTCAAGTTTATTTGTTTAAGCTGCGGAATAAAGTAATTCTGCAGCATATTTAAGTAGCTGTCACTGTTAATTTTATTTTTGTATTTATTTATTTATTTATTTATTTAAATCAGACTCACGGTCCATAACAGAAAAAAAAAAAAAAAAAAAAAAAAAAAACAGCAAAAACTACACAGAATAAGAGACACATACAAAAAAACAACACTAAAAAAAAACGAAAAGAATAATAAAACGATCTTCAAAAAAATGTAGCCCTATGATCCAATTTTTTCCCAAAGCACACCACACATTAACTTTAAGAGAGTCTCTTTTATGTTCAACAATTCCACTTGAGTTTTCAGTTCCCCAAATTTGGCAATTATGCCTGTGGACCTTGCCACTAATGTAAAATGTTGCTTCATCGGAGAACAGTAAACTACTTACAAATGCATCGTCAGTGCCATGTTTTTCACTGAACTGATGGCAGAAAGTTAGCCGTGCATAATACAGTATCTCTCTACTAAAAATTTTGATGTAATTAAATTTTGTAAGCTTTCATGTGAAGATTTGCCCGCAGAATCTTGTGCGCACTAGACTTTGGGAGTCTGAGCTTTAATGATGCGCGATTGTTTTTGAATTTGACTTTTTTTGACAGACTTTTTTGACTGACTGTTTTGGACTTGCTGTAAAGGACTTTTCTGTGGATGCAACACTTTCGTCCCTAACACATGCCTTCCAGATTGTGGCTTATCATGGATAGAGCCTGTCTCTTTAAAATTTTTCATCCATTTAGTAATAGTGTTCCTGTGAGGCGGTTCTTTATTATATTCAACTCTAAACTTTCTTTGTACAGCAATAGTAGATTTCAGTTCAGCCAACCAAAGGACACAGTTTACTTTTTCTTCAGTTGAAGCCATGGAGATTAAAGTGATTCTGAAAAAAATGAAAATATTTTTTTATTTATCTAAAAATTATTGCAAATTTCGTGGTGAAGAATTATTCAATAACTATATTCAAATTACTTAATACTTATTTATACTTAAAACTAGGTAAATGAAACTTTATAACATTTTTTTACAGATTATTTTTATCGCAAATACAAATAAAGTTATAAATTTTTTGAAATGCACACGGACTTTCTGGACACCCTGTACGGTGTTACGTTGAGTAATCGGCCACAGCAAACTATGACATCACTATATATCCAGAAAAAAAACGATAGCGGACAAATTATATAACTCGAAATGTCAGATCAATTGTTAATAATTGTACAAGATTCTAGTCAATCTTTTCTTGAATGTTCTAAAAAAAATGACGTAAAACTGTAGCAAAACATCACAATGCCTAAAAACTACAATCAATGCGCTATGAATTAAAACGGTAAAACGACTCTTTTTGATACACTTATAGGAACAACAGAAGGTAGAGTAGATTAAGTGGGGGAGTGTACCGATTATGAAATCAGTACGTCACAATGAAAAAGATTACATCATAATCAAAAGCTTAAGAATTACTGTAAAAAACTGAAAATCAACTACAGAGTTAAAAAGTTAAGATTGAAATTATGAAGTATTAAACGAAAATTTGTTCATAAAAACTTTTATAATAAGCCAAAATCGTTACATCAAAATAAAGTCAAAAATTTTTTTAGCTCAAAAAAAAGGCCCTAATGATAACTTGGTTTTAAAGTTAAAAGTTTAATCGTAAATCACGGCCAGCAACAAAAACATTTTTCATTTAAAATTATTAAGTTAATGAGTCAAATTAAATCTTTTCGACTTTTAAATGTACTAATCAAAACGTCCAAAAGTTTTAAACTACAATAGTTTTAAATTTCAAAGCAAAATAAACGATCAAACAAAATTTAAAATGCTGTATTGATATTTTGTATTTCTAATAATGAAATTTAAGTCTGAAAAATATTTTTAAAAAATATTCGTTCTTATGTCACTTTTTTAAGGCTATGAACTAAGGCAAAACTTTTTTTTTCTAGTAACCCCAAAAGAATATTAAAATATTCTTTTTTAACCATCTCCGGCACTTACTTTATTTCATTAAACAAAGCCCAAACGATTTCAACAAAGATTCTATACAATCTACTTGCTCTAAGCCACGGTTTCTGAACTAGTTGGAACACGTGGACTTTGGGCTAATTTTGTGAAATTTTTTAGAGCCCGAGTCTAAATAATTACAGAAGTCTAGGAAAGATCAAAAATAAAAAAAGGTTATTAAGTAAATTTTTTCTTGCTACAATGAATTGAACACCGATTTTTTATTTGTTTTTTGGTCTTTACTGGACTTTCGGGATGACTAAACTTGGTGTCTGTGGAGTTAAATTTGTTTTATGTGACGAAAAAGTCTTTGCTTCATTGTTGCAAGGAAAAACTTTCTCCGACAAGTGGTTTCAAGTGAAATAAGCCGAATGAAGATGGATCCTGCGAATAAGGTCTTGGAGGTGCATTTCATGCGGCTTATTCCAATGTGAAATCGCTTGTTCGGGTAAGGTTTTCCTGCTATGAACAATAAGCTACAGCCATTTACGAAGTAACGTTTCAGCATTGCAGGTTCGTTTAGGAAATTTAAATTTGTAAACAATTGTTAATAACCGTTAAATGGCGCTAAAAAACTAGTTTATATACAATCCAACCGTTTCCAATTTTATTTCGATTTCTCTGTTTGCCCTTAGTGGTGTAAATATATAAAAAAAACAAGATCACACATTTTTTGCAAAATAGGAAGGTATAAAACATTTAGAAAAAATGCAATTCCCGTAAATTTTTAGGAGCCCTCAACAATGTGATTGCCTTTAAAGCTATAGCAAAAGGGCAGATTTAATTTATATTGAGAATAAACATTTACAAACATTAAACAAGATATTTACAAACTTTTCCTCTAAAACTCGTGTAATTTCTATTTTTATAATACCATTTTTTTTCCCTTAGAAAAGCTTCAAAAAGAGGCATGCGGCTAACTTAATCAAACTTTATGTTAGGAATATCCAGAATCGCTGATGGAAAGCATCAATAAAACTGACATTGATCGATTGTTTTTGCTTTTAGAAATGATCTTTTTGCTTTGCTGCCATGTTTTAAATTTATATGGATAAAATGGATAAATTTTGTTTTCAAAAGTTACCAATGGGTAAATGAGCATAGAAAGTTTGAAAATTTTGGCTTTATTGCAGGGGTTCTTAAACTTTTTGAGACGCTCCCCTCTTTCATTATGCAAACAAAACTTGCCCCCCTTGATGATGCCAACAAATCTCAAGCCCTATCATATTAAAAAATTAACAGCATTAAACAGAACAGTTAAATTTTGTTAATAAGAAGGATGTAACTGTTTTTTAGAAAACAAAAGTTAATTTGGGACTTTGTAGCAGATAACGCACCTCGGATCGGCTTCATATTTAAGTTTGCTCTTATGTTTTGTTGTTATAATTAGGAAGAAAAGTCACTTTCGCAAATATAAGCCGACAAAACTTGAAGGATGGAATGTACAAACAGAAACGGAAGGATGGAATGAATGGAAGGAATGTACATATGGTTACATCATCTACCCTACATTCTTGTGTATGTGCACATACTTCGCCCCAAAATCAGTCAGTGACATAGCTTCAAAATTGTTTTTTGCAATATAGCTACATTTCATTTCCAAAAATTCCTCATGCAAATCTTCGGAAAAAATATCCTTGCAAAAAGAAAAGATAATAAAAATTGGTAGCAAAAAGAACAAAATCACAATTGCGGCATATACAACAGCGTACCAAATTAGTACAAACCACAGGCGGTGTTTGTTCTTGCCAAGTTTGTGCAAAATAATTTTAACTTCTATCAAAAACTTGTCAGTAACGATCACATTTGCTTGTTTGTACTTTGCATTTCGTTTACAAGCGTGTTTAAATTACCAAATATTTCTGCTAAATCAGCTAACTTTCTGCGTCCCGTTTATCAATTTGGTATTGTTTGAAACCTGGACACTGATTAGCGAGATGATACTTGTTCGAAAAATTTTCTGGCAGAGTATTTTTGGTAAATGTTTGACCATTGAGTTACAACTCTTTCAAGAAATGACGTAAAAAAAGCTAATTTCTTAAACTACTTTCAGTCAACATGATTGTCAGCACTATCACAAGAAATCGTCAAAAATGATCGAAAAGCGATTTCGATGTCGTAAATTTAATGATCAGGGCCACTCAAATTGACCGATCTAATTAAACAAAAAGAAGAATGTGTGGGATTGGTTGATCATCATCATGTCAACTACTTATCGTCCTTGTTTGGGAGACTGAGCAGATTCTCGAGCATTTATTCTCACCTACTTTTGAAGATGCAGAGATAACGCTACCCAAATGAAATAATTTATTTGTTTTTTTTTTGTTCTTCTTCTATAGCTATGTTACTTTATATGACGGAATAAGAAGTTTTGTTACGACAGCCAAACAAAAAAATGTCGTATTAATAGTCTTTTATAACGAGACAACCGTTTCCAGTACGAGCGTTGGCGGGAGTATTCTTGATTTTTTGCTTCTTTTAGCGCTTAAGCGCGAAAAGCAAGAATACTCATACTCCAGCCAACGCTTGTAGAGGAAACGAGCCAACAAGCCCTAAAGTAGGAGTTGAACCAAGATTAATAGAGTGGGATTTAAACGGCGTGACTACTTAATCAGTGGCGATTCTAGAACTAAGAAAGTGAGGGCACCACGTTGGGGCCAAGGTATACTAAGAAGGGGGCGAGTGACAAATGAGAGGAAAAATTATAAGTTTAAAGGGTCTTTGCCACCAAGTTTAGGAAAGTAGGCTATATTGTTTATAACATAATACATATTTATTATTGAAATTATTGCAACATGATGTCCACCACAGCAAATTATGCATTAGAAAGAAATATTTTAAAGAAGTAAAACAAACAGTAAATATACGAAACAATAAGCAAAGAGAAAAGCAATGATGTGACCAGTGATGGATATTCAAAATTAGGGGCCCGCGGCAAAATCTTAATAAGGATTTATAAAAATTGGTGTTCTCTAAAAAAAGAAGGTATTCGATCTCGTATTTTCCTATTTTTCTCCCACAATCATGGTGATCTCTAAAAATATAAAAAAAAGATCTTCACTTCAAATCGATCTCGCATTTCCTACTTTTCGTCCCAACTTCATACGATCTCTAAAAAAAAAGATTCTCAGAAGTTTTCCACTCTTCGTACAAATTTCATAGTGATCTTTAAAAAAATATACTGCGAAATGAAACTATATGCCGTATTTTCAAAAAGGAGGTTCGAGGCAACTGCCTCACTCGCCTCACCCAATATCCACCTCTGGCTAGACTAACACATCATAAGCTAAAAAAGATCGTTTAAAATGGGGTGCCAAGCAAAAATCTGAGGGGGCCATGATCCCCTCTGGCCCCTCCCTAGAATCGCCCCTGTACTTAATACAATTAGTAGTTTTCAACCTTTTTAGAATGACCTGCTTTAAAAAAAAATTGGTAAAACCTTACGATCCAAACATAAGAAGAGACACAATTACATTGTCAAAGTTTTTGAAACGCTAACTAAAGCAAAAGAATCTAATCGTTTTCCTGAGCAAATTGCTCAACAAAGCACTTAGTACAAACAAGAAAAATGTACTCTAAATACTTAAAGACAATCTCAGATCAAATTTCTTTTTCAATCAAGAACATAGGTTCTATTATTGAGAGAAAGAAAATGATATTCCGAAATTTTTTTTAAATGCAAGCAAGTTTTCATGAAGCAATTAATTCAAAATTGTCGATTACTAAATCAGTTTTAAACTTGCAATGATTGCAAAGTTTTCATTCTTTAAAGCATATTTGATAAGTAATTTTTAATTTACAATCATAAATACCAGGGGTCGGTAAGCTTTTTAGCTCGAGGGCCTCATTCAGAAGTTGAATTGGCAACTATTGTGATCTCAAAAAAAAAAGTTTTTGCTCTGAATCTGTCTCGGATTTCTTGATTTTCGTCTCTAAAATGTGGTGATGTTGAAAAAAAAAAAGTCTTTACTCTTTACTTTAAAAAAAAGAAACTTTTTATTATCTGGTTGAATGTGATGACCTTTTTTTAAAAATCACCACGATTGAAAGAGTAAAGTTGTTTGCTTAAGGCTTTGGCGGGCCGTACTTTGTCCAACCCTGATTAATACAATGATTTTTGTCTTTCGTTGCAAGCTAGAGATAATTTGGAATACAGCAGAATTTTTTTTTGCTATTCTCTTGGCGTTTTTCAGTAGAATGCTTTTAAACGCTCAATTTAAAGTGTTGACTAGTTTCTAGGGTTCTTCAATTAAAACTCTCGAAATTTCGGGCTCCCATCGAAATAAAATTTAATCTAATCAAATACTACACAAACGTAGCCAACAAGAAAAGTCGTAGAGAATTGCCTCATTTTCTGATACCCTACTAATCTTAAGTTGAGCGCCTTTTTTCCAGCGATTTTTTAGGCATCACAATTCTGTTTTAAATGTTTTTAACTATTTCAGATCTTTTTTTTCAACACAGATTTTGGTTTTATAAAGCCAAATTTTTGCAAACAAAATTAAATTCTAAATAACAAATTTGAAGTTGTTGAATTCATTTTAACAAGAAAGCTTAAAAAAAGTTGGTTCTTTGCAGAATCTTGTTTATTTTTATTAAAAACCATAAAACACGATTTGTTGCTATTGACATTAATGGCTATTAACTTCTTTAAAACTACAAGAGATAGTTGAGGTGGACAGGCCCTCTGAAAACGAATTTATTTGTAGAAACGGTAGTTTTTTTAAATCTTTTACAAACTTTTGGCTTGCTGTTACATGTATTCAATAATAATTGGCAATACAGCAACTTTTTGTCACATGTACTTTTTTTTAGGTTAATAAACATATCGTATTCTCGGTTACTCATATCCAGCTTTTCCATAAAAGGAGTTTTTGTGGTAGACACCGATGACCTTGCATTGTCTTACAAACATTCAAAAGCCCACTGGTTTATCGATAGTTTTAAAACTAAAACACAATTGCCCCACTTTTAACCAATCTTACCCCAATTTTACATCACTCATAATTTAAATAAATATTTTTGATAAATCATAAACGTTTTTGCAAGACATAGTTGAAAAGAAATAAATTTTTACTAATAACCTATTAGCTGCATAATTCTGCGGTAATCGGCATAATTCTGTGACATAATTCTGTGACCTTTGGTGTAATTGGCAAACTAATTAGAAGTGTCACAAAATATTTATCTTCTCTATGAGGTGTTGAAAGTAAAAAAGGTTGAGAATTGCTTGTATGTTAAATATTGTGCGTGACGTCTGTACAATTTAATTTTTTTTATTCTCGATCGCTAATAAATAGTTCAGACAAATAATCATAAATTGTAGAAAAGATCAAAAAAAGGAAGAAGCAGCACAACGTCAGACATTGAAAAATTCATACGAAAATTAAAAAATGCAATTACAAAGCTGTAGAAAGCATGGCCGCAACACTTTGATCAGACGCTTTACATCAGGGGTCGGCAACCTACGGCCCGCGGGCCAGATCCGGCCCGCTAAGCAAAATCATCCGGTCCGTGATATGTTAGTTAGATGTTAATGGGATACGGCCCACAGTATAAATTGTTTGCAGTACTTAACCATTTCAAACAATCTATGGGGCAGTAAAACTGTGATACATCTAGTTATAGCAGGGATGCCAAAACGCTTCATTTTTAAGTACAGTACAAATTTGGTGTAGAACAAAAAAGTTTAAGTTTTAGTCAACTAAATTTTACATTAAGTTTTAATGACGTTGCTTTTTTCACGTCTAAAAAAACTAGTGAAGATCAAAAAACAGTTTTTATTTTAAATTTGTATGACGTTGCTCTATTTACGTCTACAAATAATAAGTGGGGACCAAAAAATATAATATAAAAGCTATGAGCTGTTATTATGTCGCTGCAAATCATGGTCGTACACGCAAGTTTTTTGTTGCATTTTTGCTCCTCCTGTGTTCAGGGTTGCCAATTTAGCCCTTTTTATGATTTTTAGCCAACTAAATTTTATATTTAGCCCTGACGTATTTTTTAGCCCTTAAGCGGAAAATTTAGTTTTTTTTTTAGCCAGTTTAAGATTATCCTAATAAAGATTTATTAATGTGTAATCTTGTAATTTTTTGTTTTTTTATCCTCGGTTGTCGCAGTCTTGCTATATTTTACGTAACAGGGAGAGCGACGGCCGAGGCAAAGAGCACAACAATCTTGAATAAAACGTTATGAAGCAATTACAGAAATCACTAAAATTTGAAAATTTCGAGTTGTGCAACGTTGGTACAAGTGCCAATGCCTATAAGACCAGTTTAAAAATGTGTTTTTGATTTTTCTTAAAACTTTAATTGCATTGCTTAGCTCCTATTAAAATGCAAAAAATAACTTGTTTATAGCAAATGCTGCTATAAATATGAATTTCCAACTCGAGTTTTGGAGAATATTGACACGTGTCAAAGCAGCTCTATTGATAATGAAATGCAAGTAGATGAGGATAAAGATATTTTTAATGCTTTTGAAGAAGAAAATAATAAATTTTAATCAATTAATTAATTCAATAAATACCAAGATTTAACGCTGTATGTTAAGTTATACCTAGATAGAACTTTTTTTTATTTAATTTAGCTCTTTTTTTAAAAATTTAGCCTTTTAAAGCTCTTTTTGCTGTTTAATGTCTACCTCAGTTGGTATGACTAGAGCTGAAAAGGTAACTGGAAAAGTGCGGCCCGCCATAACGCTATAAAATTGGGTTTTTGGTCTGCGACATGCAAAAGGTTGCCGACCCCTGCTTTACATCCTGCTGTGACAAATTCGTCACATGAAGAACAATGGTTTATAGCTTGAATAATTGACACGTAATGCAATAGCTTTACTTTCTTTTAAAAAATAATTCCGGCGTAAAATATAAGAAATGATAAAGAAAAAAGCAAAAAGAAAAAAGCAAAAAGGAAAAAAAAATCTTATATCACAAGAAAAACAATCAAAGAAATTAAAAAATTGTACTGTATCCAGTGTATGACTAGCTGCTTAATGATAATGATGAAACAAACACTACCAGGGTAATCCCCAAAAAAATTTTAAGGGAAAAAAGTTTAGGGGATTTTTACGAACTTCAGCGATGATCTTTTTTAAACAGTGTTCAGATGTAGATCGTAAACCAGTTATAGTTAACCTATTTCGCTAAATTACATATATATATAGTTTACTATAAAAACTTGTACTTTGAAAAATCAATCTATCCCATCCAAGTGTTGCGAAAAAACTTTTTTGCTTTCTATTTCCATTAAAAATTTTTAGTCTTCAATTGACTTTTATTGGCCCGAAGCAGTCAAATGATTCTTTTTGATGAACAAAGTATTTTGTTTTTAAAGTACGTTTTGGCGCAGAATGGTTTCTCTCCACAATAAACTATATTCGGATTGGTTTATTCTGGAGTGTACGCGATGTACCGGTACCAATTATGTGCGACCAGGTTAAAACACTGTTGTGGATAAATACTGGACAAACTTTTTTTGTTTGATAAAAGCAAAAATTTTTCGGACAGAACTACAATGTTGTATATTTTTCTTCTAAAAGCGCTCATTCAAACGAAAATTTTCAATATACGTCTTAATCAACTTGAATTCATTGCAATGAACTTTGAAATCAAACGAAAAAAATTTCATGTCTAACCACAACAAATACTTATACTGTTTTCTGTAAATGTGTATCATAAACTCAAAGTAGTTAGTATTTCATTGATTTTTGTTTAACTTTTGCAAGGAAATTGTTGTATCTTTGCACGAATACACAGGTTTATTAAAAAAACAATAATTAAATTCACAAAATTTACTTAGCCAAAAAACAACCGTATTGAAATATAATGCTTTTTAGTTCGTTTGCTGTAGTAGCTTGATACTTCGAACTGACTGAAGAACCGAAGTAAAGGCGCATATTTAACTGTTAACAATTATGCTTGGAGATGCGCGTGTCCAATAATTGTTTGAGCAGAAGGCGCTGATTAAGATTAGAGCGTTTCAGAAAACACTACGTCATCTATTGCACAATATCACAACACCTCCCCAAATAAACTACGACAAAAAAATATATATACATTTTAGCAACAATATTTTTTTGGAGGTCTCTTTGTTCTCGCTGATCGTCGTAGATTGTGTCGCCCGTACTCGTCTCCGGTTGGTAGTCTCGGATTGTTGCGTTGGTTCATCGAAGAAGAACTAGATGCGTGATCAGTCCCGGCTGGAAGTGTTTCTGTAGACAAAACGCTCGTTGGGATTTCACAGGGATCATCATCTTGATCCGAACCGTATCGAGGTCGAAGTTGATCAAGATGTCTTCTCCAAGTTGGTCCTCGAGGAATGACTCGTACATTGACGCTTCGTGTACCATGGACTTTCGTAACTATCGCAGGCACCCATCGTGGGTCACGATCTCTTCTAGGGCCGAAGTACAGTGCGTAACAAGGGTCCCCTAATGTATAATGATGTTCGACTTTCGAAACCACTTCCGAGTCTTCAGTATTTGAATGCTTGCTCGCTTGTCTTGACTGTCTTCCCTGCAGGAGATGCGGAATGGATGGAACCAAAGTGTCAATTTTGGTGCGTATTCTTCTTCCATTCAACAATTCGCTTGGTGACAGTCCCGATGCAAAAGGAATTCTTCTATATTGCATTAGAAATTCTTGCAAAGCTTCCTTTGGAGGTAACGAGGATTTTCTCAATGCCTGTTTGAACGATTGTATCAAACGCTCGGCAGCACCGTTTGTTGCTGGATGATAAGGTGCTCCGGTGAGATGTACAATGCCTCGTTGTTTGCACCAAGCTTGGAACTCTTGAGACATGAATGTTGTGGCATTATCGGTCACCAACGTGTGGGGATATCCGAAATGAGCAAATTCTTGTTCAAGTATAGCAGTAGTACTTTTCGAAGACGTTGAGGTTGTTGGATGAATGCAAGGATATTTTGAATAAGCGTCTACAAGGACTAACCAGTTTCTTCCCAGAAAGTTGATCGCATGGTCCAAGTGGAGTCTTGACCATGGTTTTTCTGGCATCATCCACGGATGGATTGAAGGTTTATCCGGCTTATTTTGAAATTGGCCACAGGAAGTGCATTTGCGACATAAGTTCTCGATGTCAAAGTCAATTCTTGGCCAATAGACAGTTGACCTGGCAAGTTGTTTCATCCGTTGCATGCCGAAATGTCCAAGGTGTAATAATTTAAGAATATGATTACGTAGGGTTGTAAAAAACGCAACCATTCTCTGTTGACAACGAATTTTCCAACTTTTTGAAGTCTTTAAGCTCTTCCGAAAATGCATGCGGCCATCCTTCCTTCACAAATCGCATTAGTTGGGAAAGAATTGGATCCTTGGCAGTCTCTCTGACCACAAGCAATGGATTGTCAGGATTGATTTGACGACTGATTGTTCGAACTAAACAAACGCTATCGACATCATCTTCCATCTCCTCCCCATCAAAACTTGTGTCATTTGAAAATGGCAAGCGACTAAGAGCATCGGCATTGCCATGGTCCTTGCTTCTACGGTATTCCACCGTGTAGTCATATTGATGGACTAGTAATGCCCATCGTGCAAGTCGATTCGCGGCCATTGCAGGAGTACCTTTATCAGGGGCAAACAAGGTCACTAAAGGTTTGTGATCGGTAACCACAATGAACTTACGACCGTAGAGAAACTGATGAAATTTCTTCAAAGCGTACACTAAGGATAGTGCTTCTTTCTGTATTTGGCTGTAGCGTCTTTGTGTTGCCGATAGAATTTTAGAAATATTGAGAATCGGACGCTCGCTTCCGTCTGCAAAGCGATGAAATAATACCGCTCCAATTCCGCATTCTGAGGCGTCACAAGATAAACCCAACGGAAGAGATGGGTCATAGTGCGCAAGTACAGTCTCTGTGCATAGTAACCGTTTGATCTTTTTGAAAGATGTCGCTTCTTCTTCACCCCACTGCCACTGTTGTCCTTTGCGTGTAAGCTTGTACAACGGCTCGGTGATTTCCGAAAAATATGGAGGTAAGAACTTAGAATAAAACTGCACAGATGCTAAAAAAGATTTTAACGTAGAAATGTTCTTTGGTGTAGGCATTTCTAGTATAGCATCAACTTTGGACCCTTTTGCAATTCCTCGACTTGATAAAGTGTGACCCAGGTAATCAATTGATACTTGGGCGAAAACACATTTCTCACGGTTGCAGCGAAGACCTTTTTCTTCTAGTCTTTTGAACAAAGCTCGCAGGTTCATCAAATGATCTTTTGCGTTGTCACCACTTACCAAAATATCATCGAAATACACGGCAACTCCTCGCAAATTTTGCGTTAACTGTTCCATGATTTCTTGGAAATACCCTGGTGCGGATTTAATTCCGAAAGGAAGTCTTTTCTGCAGTAAATCCCCTTTGTGAGTGCTGAGAGCCAGCTTCTTCTGGCTGTCAGGAGAAAGACAGATTTGATTATATGCATTAGCTAGATCAATCTTACTAAAGCAGTAACCACGTCCTAGCTTGCGCATTAGATCTTCTGGGAGAGGGATTGGTTGACGATGGTCTTCCAGTTGCGAGTTTACAGTCACCGAATAATCTCCACAAACTCGGATGCTTGCTTTTGCTTGACCAGGCAAAGGAGACTTTCGAATAGGAACCACGGGGGTGCCGTACGAGTTAAAATCTGTAAGCTCCCATACACCTCTCTTAATTCCTGCTTCGTATGCTTCGTTTAAATCTTGTAGGATTGAGAACGGAACAGGTCTTGGCTTCTTGAAAATAGGTTTAGTTTCAGGTTTAAACCGTATGTCTAGTGAAAAATCTTTTAGACAACCCAATGTAGATTCAAATAAAGTAGGAAACTCTCCACATAATTGAATACATGCCGCATGTAAAGAGTTTTCTGGACCAGTTGTAGTGACGTGCTCTATCGTTGCAGTAGATTCAGCACAACTTAGGTTTTCTCTGAAGTGATCAGTTAAGTTGGTGAGTTTCAACTTCATCATCGCCAGACGACCTAGTAAATTTAGATTGGGCACCTTAGTGACAATTACAGGAAAGGTCACGTCAGGTGATTTTCCATCAATACTTGCAGTTGATTGGAATTGTCCCACGACGGGTAGCGGGCTACCTTCAGCAACTTGATATCGAATTGTTACAGGTTGTAGAGTGGGTTTACCCAGCGTTTGCCACGTCGCTTCACAGCAAAATGTGTCACTGGCTCCGCTATCAATTTCAAACTTAATTCTGTGATCATTAAGTCTAATAGTTTGATAGATGGGTGAAACAGAACATTGGACTTTGTGCACCAATTTCATCTGTTGTTTCACAAGCTTGCTGTTATCTCTGAGTCGAGACATGCATACAGATTGCAGATGACCTGTTTTCTTGCAGAAGCTGCAAATAGCATTAATGTGGGGACAAGCTTTGCTAAAATGTCCAGAATTTCCACACCTGAAGCAGGCGGTTTTCTTTTGTTGCGTTTTGGAAGTTTTGGACTTTGCGTGATAAACTTTCTGGACCGACGTAAAAGGTTGACCGTGTACGGTTTCCTTTGCTACCTTGGCTGCTTCTTCCACTTCTTGAGCCACTCTGATGGCGTTGCTAAACTTCAGTTCATCGTCCTTGAGCTTGAAAAGTGTCTTCAAAACTGCTTCGTTGTCTACTGAACAGATGAATTTAGTTCGCAAGGCTTCATCTAAAGGATCTTTAATGGATTGAAAATCACATGTAGCTGCATCTTGTCGTATTCTGCTTGCCAGTTCAGTAATAGTTTCGCCAGGTTTGCGTTTCATGTCAGACCAGAACTTGAAACGTTCTCTGACAACAAACCGTTTTGGGTCAAACTGCTCTGCCATAAACGTCTGAATATCATTCATGGTTAGCTGATGTATGCTTTTGACAGGTTGTTGCTGAGCCGCTAAGTTGCTAAGCATTTTGTAAACGGAGTTAGATTGGTTGGTAAGAAAAATTTGTGCTTGCTTGTTGTCGGGAATAGAGTTAGCAGTGACGAATGTTCGGAACCTTGCCAAATAATCAGTCCATAACTCAGATGTAGAATCGAATGGTTGAAAACTTGCCATCGGTGTTGGAACATTTTCTCGCGGGTTGTTCAAGCTGCTTTGTAGAATTTTCAGCTGCTCTTGAAGCATTGTCATTTGCTCTTGATGTTGCTTGTTCTGCTCTTGGTATTGCTTATTCTGCTCGCGATGCTCGTCGCGTAAAACTGCCATTTGCTCTTGGTGTTGCTTATTTAACAAAAAAATCAGTTCAGAAATTTCACTCATTTTGACAATTCAAGCTGTTAATGCAAAATCAACAAATTTTTTTTTTTCTTTCTTGACGCAGTTGAGTTTCTTGAATCCTCGTCGCCACTTTTGCCTGTTGTATCTTTGCACGAATACACAGGTTTATTAAAAAAACAATAATTAAATTCACAAAATTTACTTAGCCAAAAAACAACCGTATTGAAATATAATGCTTTTTAGTTCGTTTGCTGTAGTAGCTTGATACTTCGAACTGACTGAAGAACCGAAGTAAAGGCGCATATTTAACTGTTAACAATTATGCTTGGAGATGCGCGTGTCCAATAATTGTTCGAGCAGAAGGCGCTGATTACGATTAGAGCGTTTAAGAAAACACTACGTCATCTATTGCACAATATCACAACAGAAATAATGACACCTCTCAGTAAAAGTTCTTACAAGAAAACTGAAAAATAAAAAAAATTTTTTAACCAATTTGAGTTAGATCTGTCCGAACTGTTAGCTTTTTCTGATGCGTTTAGTAAGACAAATAAACCAAACGTAGAAACAGCTTATAGAGGCAACAATGTTAGATGAAACTTGAAAAAATCTGATATACTATGAATTTAAAGTTAAAATTCCATCTCATTTCTCTTCACAATACACATGCACATTTCTTCAGAATACTAAATCACAAAATTTTAATAACTTTTAAGGCATATTTTCGGCTAATTTATATTTTCTAAAATAAAATTTTGTCAGATTTCATCATCATTAGTTTGAACGTAAATAATTTGGGGTAATTTTACTTTTCAAACATTACAGGTTTGCTAGTTGGCTTGTTTGTAAACAGATCGCACTTAGAGAGACAACAACTGAGAAACTAGTGTCCAAAATTTTTTTCTCGGGTATTGTCAATGTTTTTTTACAAATAAATATACTTTCATGAACTATAGTAATGAAAAGAAGTTAACTAGGTAATTTTTAACAAAACTTCTATTTCAGAAGTAATATTGATAAAAAGTAAAAATAATCTGATATTCGTATCAATAGAATTCTCGAAGTGATTTAAAAATACGTAAAACCACTAACTGGTCCCATCAAAAGTATCCTGCTTTAACTATTTTAAAATGACCAACCTAAGACCACAGCACCCAAGTGTTGAAAGAACGATAAAGAACTGTATTACGTGAAAAAACGAACTAGCCTCGCATCTCATTGTGATGTAACCGCACAATCTTAAATACAAGTGAAAGTTGAATGAAAGCTTAAGCATGAATTGATCCCAGGCTGGCTTTAGCAATACGGACATACCCAGAGAACAAAGCAGCTTTTGCTTATCGTAGCAATATTGCTTGAATTATTATTGTAAAAACTGTTTCTTTTCTAACTTTACGAAAACTCACTGTATATTAAAACTCTTTTCATCACAAAATAATGTTTTCTTCATTTTTCATGAAAAAAGCTTTGAAATTACTTGAACACGTCCATGTGCTGAATAAGAGCACAAGCCGAACTTAAAAACAATAATTGTTTTGATTTGGCAATATTTTCCTTTCAAAGTTCTAAGTAATTTTTTACATTGATATTAAAATAGTCGTAAAAAAGCTCACTTATCCAGTGATGACCTCCGATGGCAGGAAGCAAACAGAGCTGTTGATTCACTTATTTTGAAAAATGTCGCAATTAGTTTAATTTTTTGTTCTTTATACGCATGTAGTCCAGTTATCAATCTGTTGTAAAAAAAAAAAACTTTTGTTTTTGATTCAAGTTTTCGACTAGTATTTTTATTTTGGAAATTCATAAGAAAAGAATCACATTTAAAACTAAAAAAAATTGAACAGACAATTCATACAAAAATAATACTTTTTCTTAATATATTAGCATATGTTTCATTTATGCAACAAAAGCAACATGAACACTAAAATCTAGCTTTCTAGATATGTTACACGACAAATCAGGTTTCACATTGCAATTTTCACTTTTTGCCATTACTCTAAATCAGTTAGATTATAATTTGTCAAGTCTGCTATATTTGATTTTGAAGGCTTTCTGCCAATATGAGATCTGCCAATCTATCAATCTAAGCTTTTTTTGTGGTAGGTGGAAGGAATTTTTAACATGGAAAAACGGACATCTTGTTTATGGGGGAAGCTGGTAAAAATGGCTTTTTAATAAAAAGTTTTAGTTAAAGTTGAAATATTTTGCAGACCTAATGCGGTATTACGAAAAATTATATTTTATTAAAAAGCATTTACAGTAAGCAATTTCAGTTTTAAATGACAACTTTTAAAAGATGGATAAAATTGGAATTAGCTGAACGGTTTCTTACAATTGGTTTAAATATGATTAGTAGGATTGTGAATATTACACAGACTAGCTAACGTAAACTGATAAAATCGTTTCTACAATATTTCACTTTTTATATTTCTGTATTTTGCGGTAACTTTTGCAACAATATAAATTTAAAGTTTAATATTTGTTCATTTAAAAAAATCCTAACTTTTCATTTCATTTCATCTCTATATTTATCCTCCTGAATCGCAGGAAAGCGACAAAGGCGCTATACATGGGCAAGCAAATGCCCCACCTGCTCCGGGAGATGCCAAGATATTGCTGTCTGAATAGGCGTATAAAAACTTTATAGAGATATGACTGAAATTTAGAAGTGCTTGCCACGACCACCGAGCTGGGGAAAGTGCCGTAAAGTACTTTTTCTAAGGACACAACAGAATGCGCGAGTGGGTTTTGAACTAAGACCACATTGATCACAATCACAGCGCTCTCAACCAACCACTCGACCCCGCTGCCGATCAAAAACCTAAATTTATTTTGCTGAAAAAAACAGAATCCTACTGGCCACTTTAAACGAGTAACTATGTGTGTGGCTTAAGAAAAAGCTTTACCAAACATGATTTTTTAAAACACGGCTTTATATTTAGTACTAAGTGTGTCTTGTGCCTATGAGCTGCAGTCTCACCGTGTAAGGGTTTTTACCATATTTTTGTCAAGTTTTTTGTATTGCCATTTTGTCAATTTGTCATGCTTCACTTAGAGGTATTTGTTAATGTACCAGTTTATGACATTAACACGATAAACTTTTGTCAGCACGTTAGTTCAGTGTTATTACATTCTGACTTATGAGCAGGAGGATGCCAGTTTAATACTTGGTGTATCTCAGTGATTTTTGTTGTGCCCTTAGGAAAGTTAGTTGATTAGTGTGACAGTTTATCAATGTTGATGACAACGTCCATAGGAAAGGCATTTCACGACAAAGTATCCCCCAATGGGGACACACTGCTTACCTACGATAGAGATTTCACTCAAAACAGAATCCAAGTCGATTTTCTTAAATCACTTCGCTAGGTAAACATTTGATCGTTGACCAAGTGACAACAACATAATAGTGCGTAATACGTATTGCAGTCGTAGTGCCGAGACTGCATTTACCTTCCGTACTGACCAAAAAATAAACATTACTAACGAAATGAAAAAAGCCTAAAAACGTCAATTGTTTTGCCTTTATGCGCAGTGAAGACCTTTTCTTAATCTTTGCTTGCTTTTGAATGATTCAATGCAGTGCAGGGGTCTCCAAAGTACGGCCCGCGGAGCTCTTTGTAAAAAACATATACACTCACTTTAAACTAAAGTTGGATAGAATTATGTCGGAAATACCCATAGCCATAAAGTAGTTACCAAATTTAGGTGAAGACCTTTTTTTTAGAGAACACCTTGATTTGGGGACGAAAATTAAAAAATATGAGTCTGAATTCAAGACCTTTTTTTTTTAGAGAACTCCTTGATTTCGGGACGAAAATTGAAAAATATGAGTCTGGAATCAAGCGAAGTAAAAAGAAGTTTTTTTTAGAGAACACCTTGATTGGTGGAACAACTGGAGCACACCTTTGGCTTTGGCCCGAGGAGGCCCAAGAAAATCTACTTACAGCCCCCTGCTGGAAAAATTTGGAGACCCCTGATACAGTGCGTCTCAACCTTTTTTGTGGGGATCCAAATGCTAAGAGGAATTACAGAGCAAAGATTTGGCAATCAATCCGAAACTTGTAATGCAAATTCCGGTTATCCCAGTAAATTCAAAAATTAATATTCCAACTTGAATCTGTCTCAGATTTTGCAATTTTCGTCCCTAAAAAGATAGTGATCTCTAAAAAAATTTTCACTTTGAATGTATCTCGGATTTCCTGATTTTTGTCCCTTGAAAGTAGTGATCTCTAAAAAAAAGGTCATTGGTTGATCTATAATTAAAAAACGACCTCTTTTGTTTGGACATAGAGTGAAAACCTTGTAATAAGCGCGCTTTCTAGAAATTTTGTGTAAAACCAAAACAAAATTAGTAAAAAATAAGGACAAATAAACACTTACTCGTAATTCTAAAATAAGCACGTTTTTTAGAAATAAGCACGTTAAAATTTTCTAAGACAATGTTCATAAATATAAACACAAATCTTAGAAATATGCACGAAATGGTGTGATTTATTTTTTTAAAAATGCTTTAAACATCTCAATTTCCGGTGACACGGCCAATTTTTTTTACTTTTGCATACATTGTCATCATAATTGACTGAAAATTTGCTTTATAATAAACTATCTCTAACTTTTCAACAGAATTAGTTAAGATGCAAAAGGTAATAGTACGCAAAGCAAATCTATCAGCGCCGAGACGAATGACGAATGCATTTTCCCATAAATTTGTTTATTTACTTTGCGAAGGAATAATCCCGCTCAAGTAGCTAATCATCTGGTTTCGCAGCAGGTCTAATTAGTTTATTGTTAGATAGGCCTATAAAGTATAGAAAAAAAAAGTTAAAGTTTTAAAGCGCTTAAAAATTTTCTTGAAGCGCCATGGCTGACCAGAGACTAACTGCATTAGTCATACTTTCCATTGAAAAAAAGATAGTTACGAAAATCAACAGTTTTAATCAAAGAATTTCTAAAGATTTTGCGACTCGACGAGCAAAGTTGATGTACAAATAATCTTTGAATATTTTGCTTTATTGCTTGCTAACGCTGTACGCCTATTGATTTCTTCTTCATTATTTTCATTAAAACAAGCTACAAATATTTTTCTACAGTGATATTTGACTAAAAA
Organism: Diplosoma virens; assembly: GCA_963680785.1. NCBI lineage: Eukaryota > Metazoa > Chordata > Ascidiacea > Aplousobranchia > Didemnidae > Diplosoma > Diplosoma virens. Next base: position 47,519,085 of record OY796881.1, on the reverse strand, counting down.
TTTTTTATCGGTTACTGGCACTGCATGGCAAGAAAACTCATCAAGCCAATTGAAAAGTCTATGGATAAAATATAGATACAAAAAGCGGATATATGCTCAGAAAAATAAATAGAGATGTTAATAAAAAAATGATCAAATAAATAAATATAGAAAAGAGTACAGAAAATAGATCACAAGCAACGGCATGCGAATTACTAAGTCCTTTTGTAAAGTGACGCCTGAAATCAGAAAAATACATGCGTTTATTTTTTATTTTTATTTTTTAAATTGCTTGCATCAGACACCAAGGTCCATAAACAATCATATATACTTTATTATAAAATTTTGAGGAAACCTGGACCCCGCGCTTCGTACAGGACAAATTGTGGGTTTTTTAAAAATCCTAAATAGATAGTAAACCATTTAAGTTGCAAGCATATATGCTAGTTTCCCGACACGATTTAGCTACCTCTTGAACAATTTTTTTCGGTAAACTTTCCCTTAGGTGGCGATAAAACCAACATAAAACCTTAAACGCTCTTAAGTATTTTTTTCCTTTTCTCACTTCTTTTTTTTATCGTTTAACTTGAGCTAGCGGTACTGCATATAGTCTACTGACAGCTCAGTTTCAGCTACAGATAAAAATAATTGTTACCAAAATACTAGTCTCTGACAATTTAATTATTTGTGTATAGAGTTTCACACAACCAGTGCTAATTAGAGGTGAGATATATTTTGTTAGAAGTTACGTATTACCGTACGAAAAGGTAAACAACAGTTTATTAGTGAAGTATTTAAGAAACTTTTTAGTAACAACTTTGCAGATTTAAAATTCGTTAAAATAAACATTTACTTTACTCAACAACCAAATACAAACTTGTTAACTAACTTGTTATTCGATTGACGAGGTTTACTATCAAACCAAAGCAATTTTTTAAAAATACGCATGAAATAGTTTTGCTTTGTACAGGTTATAAATCAATTTACTTGTAGGCCTATTATTTCTCGTGACTCTTAAATTGTGACTAAGATGGCATTAATGTTTTAAGAAATTAAATATGTGAAAGTCACACTTTTGTTCTCTTAGCAAAATTTTTTAGGTAAATTTTAGAAAAAATTTTACTTTATATATTTTAAAATTATTCTATTGGGAGAACTTTGTACTCTTTTTAAACTTAGACATTTTTTATTAAAAAAAAATAATATAAAAACAGCACTATTAAACTTAAAATCGACAACAAATATTACTCAAGTTCCCTGCTTGTCAACAACACGACCGTTTCTTCCCACCTCCATATCTTTTACAAATTGCGTGAAATATTTCTTATTTCACCTTTGGAGGCGTTCTGTTTCGTCCAACTTACGTCGGCGACAAGTTTCTTTGGTCTTTATAAAGAAACTTGCCTTCCTTTGGTTTACCCGGGTTCCCTTTCAAAAGTTTGCTGCATTGTCACACATCGTCTGTTTTGAACTTAACTTTTTAGCGTCACAAAACTGGAAACTCTATTTGTACCGGGTATAACCAAATACAATAATTTTTTTCTATCTTCTGCTTGATATTTTGATCTTCACATTATGCCACTATGTCACCTTTTCCGAAGCTAATTGGGTCAAACTTTGGAGAATAGCCTAGGTACTAGCTCTTGGTGGGTGTTTTTTTTGGCTAGAAAATTTTTGACATTTGCCGAAATAACCGAAAAAATTTCGGACACTTCAAGATTTTTTGTCCAATTAAAATTTTGCTAATGGAATTTCAAGTCGCCGAAAAATTTCGTTGGCATAAATATAATTTTAAGTTTGAATAATATAAATATTAAATGTTAGCAGATTTTTTTGGATTTATGCTTTTTGTAATAACATTAAACTCAATATCACAGAACAACTTATTTTTTCTTTTTTTATCATAAAAGCCCTTTTCCATTACGAGTGTGGAATGGAGTATTCTTGGTCCCTTTTATTGATTTTTTATTTCTTCTGCGCTTAAGCGCTAAGTGAAGCAAAAAAATCAATAAAATAAAACAAAGAATATTCCATTTCATGCTTGTAATGAAAACGGGCCTTTAATTGACTAAATCGTAAAATCTCGGTTTTATATAAGAGGCCATCAGAATTTGCCAGAATGTACTAGCCCAGGGATGTCCAACCTTGTTTCATAGTGGGCCAAATTCTAAATTTAGCTAAATTCGGCGGGTCGCAAAAAGGTCTTCACCACAAATCATACTCTGATTTGTCGATTTTATAGAGTTTTTCGATCTAAATCGTTGTTTTTGCAATCAAATTCGTTCTTTTTGCAATCAAATTTGTTTTTTTTGCAATCAATTTCGTTTTGCAAAAACTTTTACATGTATATATATATCTTTGTATAGGGTCTCCCGATAGGGTCTATATAGATATATAGATAACATGGGGTCTCTGTATTAGGTCTCCATAATTAGGTCTCCATAGGCTATAGTCACCATAATTAGGTTTCTATAATATAGTCTCCATAATGTATATATAGATAGGTATATAGATCTATCGAAAACACTATATGGAGACCCAATATTATGAAGACCTAATATCTGTTATTGAGACTACATTACGGAGACCTAATTTTATGGAAACTATATTATAAAAACCTAATTATGGAGACCTAATATTATGGTGACCTAATACAGAGACCTTATATTATATAATCACAAAAATGAAGTGTTCTCTAAAAGGTCTTTACTTCAAATCAGATTCTGATTTGTCGATTTTCGCCCAAAAAATGTACTAAGCAAGCTGGGGGAACACAGTTTGAGAAACCCTGCATTTCCGATTTAAAAATACAGTGGACCTTGGTTAATCCGGATTCGATTTGACAGACAAATTCATCCGAATTAGGCGAAGATTCCAATATTTCAAAGCTTTTTGTTAAGAATAACAGTATATAAAAAATTATTTGTGCTCCATTTCACGCTTGTAGTAAAAACGGGTTTTAAGCTCAAGACTCTTTTAAGGTAGTAAGGTGAACTGTTACATCAAAAGTAATTATTAAATATAATCGTAAAATTCGACTTGTATAAGCGTTTTTATATTCTATCAAATATTGCGATTTAGCTAAGATAAAACGACAATATTCTTTATCATTTATAATTCTGAAAGCAAACCGTGTCACAAAAGATGTGTACGATGTAATAATAAAAACTAAGTAGATATTTTAAACTAGATATTTTAAGGTAAACTAGATATTTTAAAGATAAAAAATTCGGAATAAAATCACTGTGGTCGGGGCCTCAACAATGGGCATCCGGTGCCACATCCGGCCAACAAGCAGTAAATTTGACAAAAGTTTTAAGGTTTCGAGTTTCTTTCTAAATGCGTTAAAATGTATAATAAATAACGGTCTTCGCAATCACTTTGGCAATTAAAATTCATTCGCCGTGTTTGATAGCCGGTCCTGAAATAGAGTGAAAGATACATATTCAGCAGCAGCGACTCCTGCACTCGAGCTACTCAAGTTCGAGTCATAAAATGAAAGCTGGCGTTGTTTAATCTGAATTCTTTTAAAGTCAACATTGATTCTATTAAACTCAGGCTCATTACAAGACATCTGATATCGTATAAAGTTTATACGTTCATACAATGTCAAAGCGTACTTATTAGTCGTCCCGTAGGTGGCTTATTGTAAAAGATTTATACTACAAACCACCTATATATTACAAACTACTTATATTATAAATCACCTTTACTTTAAACCGCCTAGAGAACGGTTAATAAGTACGGTATGCAGTAGCAGTCGTTTTTTGCTTAGCTTTTATGTTGAAATCTGGCCACAGAGAAATATCCTAAGTTACGGGATAGAGAAAGTAGCGATTCACAAGTACGTGTAGTCGGTCGAAGCAGACATTTCTTTTTTTAACCTGTATGCTCAACTCAGGCTTCAGAAAAATAGCCATAGATACATCGCAAAAAAAGAGATTCACAAGTACGTGTAAACTGTCAAAGCAAACACTTTTTTGGTTAACCTTTATGCTCGACTCGTGCTTCAGAGAAATAGCCATAAATTAAGACAGAAAAAGAGGAAGGAGAAACTCACAAGCGCGTGTAAGACTGTCGAACCACAGACTTCTTTGCTTAACTTTTATGTTCAACTCGGGCTGCTAAGAAATAGCTAAAGATTTAGGTAAGAGAAATTGTTTTGGATTGTGACTATTGTGACGCAACAATCATTAATGATTGGGTAACCACTGTCAGGAAATCTGAACAGAATAGAGTTGGATCGATTACAATCGTAATTGTAATTAAATGTAATTACAGTAGACCTGGGTTAATCCGGATTCTATTTGACAGATTTATCCAAATTAGGCGAAGATCCGGATAATCCGAAGCTTTTTATTAAGAAATACAGTATATGGAAAAACATTTGTACTTTCTGTTTTATCCGAGTTAACAGAAATTCCGCATTAACCGAATACAGATTAATCGAGGTCTACTGTAATTATACCTTTTCATGTAATTGCAATTGTAATTTAAAAAAATTACAATTACTTTTTGCTTTCAACAAGTTTACAAAGAATTTTACCATTCTTAATTGCCTGAACTTTTTTCCTGTAACTCTTTATGAGGCAGTAGTAAATATGTTTCCGTTTATTAAAATTTTTAACAGCAGTGTTAAATAGTTGCCAATAAAAATGCTTGTTTTAGAAAAGCAGAATAATCAGTTTTTAAGATAGAAACTTCAAATAATCAATTAAATGCGTTTACAATTGTGAAAAAATTTTAAATGTGTTCACATTGTGAAAAATTAACAGTTTAAAATTTTAATCACCATATATTTTAATTTATTACAAAATTTCAGTCACTATTTTTAGCCTACTGCAATAATCTACTGTGTAGTATATTTGCAACTTGTTGCATCAATATCAAATACGAACCCAAGTAGCGACAAGTCCTGGAGCCACCCTTGATATTTAGTGTACTGTATAGTTAAAGCATTACGCAAAATTTTGTTGAACGTAGTAGTTACTGAAAACGGCAAACGCAAGCATAAATCAAACTGTTGCACGAGTGGTGTAAGTTTTTTTCGAACGTTTTGTGAAAATTGCTTAAAGTTTTTCGGACATTTTGCAAAAAATTTGGACAATGTTCGAAAAAAAAAAAATTAATGTAGTGTCACCAAGCACTCAGCCTTAGACAATGTTGAGTAACATTATACCATCAGCAATGCATTTGTTTCACCTCTGAAAATCTTGTACGTCATTTATTTATCGTTGAGCTAATTGAGTCCTGTTTCGAGTTCTTGATCGTTGGCTTATTTGTTATAAGCCTATTCTATGGCAAGAATTTTTATTATTTTAAAATGGCCAAAGACAAGAATGTATAGAAAAAGATCGACAACTAATAAGTTTTTCCTTTAATAGCTTTCGAAAATATTCACCCTATTATAATGATAAATGTAAGAAACGCTTTAGGACCACTGTAAGACTAAAAAAAACTTATCAAAAATTTCATATGGCATGTTAATGCTGGTTCAATTAAATTTTTTCAATAATTTTTTTACATTCCCCCAATAAAATATGGTCAGTGTATCTGCCATCATAAGAATAGTAATTGTTTATTACAGATTTACAGGTATGTCCAATCTGTAGCCGACTTAAATTTTTTGAAATATGCAATTCTATTCAGTTTGGTAAATTGTCTTATAATTTTTTAAAAACATTAAATTTGTTTTTCCAGTTTGGTGTAAACCTCTGTTTAAATCAGTTTTAATGAATTAGCGCCCAAGTAAAAATGCACTTGAATCTAACTTCATATTAATCAAAACATACAGTTCATATAAATGTTACGTAACCTGCAATAGATGTCTTTAGACCAGTGGTTCTTGACATTTTTTATATCGTGATTGCCCCCAAACAACTCTTGGTTTTTATAAAAAATTTCACTGACGGAAGGTTGATACTCGTTTTTTGCTATTGAGCGGTCAAACCTAGGCCGAGTAGAGAATAAACGGCATCGCATATCATTGTCATTCTCAAGTGTGTTTCAATATTTTGTATTTATACACACCACCGCAGATAATTCTACAGTCAAAACACCTAATGCTCTGGAAAGGATGAAATATTTATTTTAAAGGCAAGCCCAAAAGTTTTCAATATTTTTTGTTTCCAAAGTCAGTTTCGAGATTTGACTCTTCATGCAGTCCGATAAACTCTATTTAAAAATGTTTGGATTCAAAACTAAAAAAGTTGAGAATGTTATAGTGCAATGCGGCAAACAAGCAAAAAAAAAGATAATACAAGTTACTCCCGAAAAATGTCCAAAACCTGTGGGTAATTACCGTTCAAATAGTTCAATTAAATCAAAAGTAGTTCGATTCAAATCAAAAGTAGCAACCTGTGGGTAATTACCCACAGGTTAAGAACAGAACTGCTTTAGACGCTTGTTAGCAAGTGTCTTCTTATTTGCTTTTGCTATAAAACTGTATTTATCATATTAGCTTATAAATTTAAGTAAATAACTACTCTTTCAAATTTATTAACGATTTTGAAAAAGATTGTTCACGTACGTCTACAAGAAATAAAACTCTCTCGACTCATAGTTTCTTTATTCAAATAATTGTGCGCATCGTGTGACGTACGAACGCCATTTACTACATTGCTCGTTACAAAACTTGGCAAAAAAACTTGCCGCAACCTTTTTTTGATTGATGCCGTTGAACTTATGATTACTTTAATTTTAAAACATATTAGTCTGTAAACAACATCTTATTCATGCACATTATAATATCTGCAAATCACTTATATGAAGCCAATCATCCATTTCTGCTGTTTGAGATTTAGGAAAACAAAGCTTTTTTTAAAAAAAATGTCGGTAAAAACTTTTTTATTGAAAGTGTGCTTTTGAAGATACGAATTAAAATGCAATGGTCCAGCGTGTTTGTTGATACTTTTAAATTACTAAGTACAAATATTATTACATACTTATACGTATATATATATACTATATATCCTTAACTTGTGGCGACTCCAGGACTTTGTCGCTACTCGGGCTTGTGTTTGATACTTATGCATCCAATTGCAAATACACTACGCAGTAGATACTTAAGAGCTGCTCAGAATATGATTGGAAATTATGCGTTCCTTTTAGAGGTTTTTTCGGTGACAAAAGGTGCAAATTATGTTACCTAGGGAACAGCTCTTTTATTTAACGTACACTACACATCTATACGCGGCACACACAGTTGCTTACTGAACACAATGTTATTTGAAATAAGATAAAGAATAGTAATTAATCATCGGTATGGTGCATATATTTAAACGAAATCATTATGTGTAAACGATTATCATTCATTTATACATAAACTCTACTCTTCTTGGTTTAATGGCGAACTCGTGCAATATTTTATCGTGCAGCTCCTTCTTGCTTTCTAATTCATTCAACAAGCTTTTCTCAATAGATATTCGAGCCAGAGATGAAAGTCTTTCCTGAGTCATTGTGCTTCTCAGATACGAACGAATTCTATCCAACGTTGATAAACTTCTCTTATTTGCCACCGATGTTAAAGGAATTGTTAAGAATAGTTGAATTAACTTAATAGCTTCTGGCATAGCTGAAGTAAATTTCAGTTCATAAATCAATTCTAAAACTGATATGATAGACTTGCAACTTTTAAAGTCAATATCAATATACATATATTTTAGCTCACTTACTAAGCTCTTGCTGTCAAAAACATTAGGGTATTTGTTGTTTAAGGAGTCGATATGTTGCATTGGAAATGATTGAGAAAACTGTTCAAATTTGTTAACATCCACTAATTCAACAAATGCATATTCTTTCATGTCAACAAATCTCTCTCGTAAAGACATTAAAATTGTATCAATTATTTCAAAATACGTGCTTTTGTAATTAATTTGAGCACCCTTGGCTTTTTTTGCAGGAGGGAAAGAATCGTTTTCTTGTTCAATCGCAGCAGCTGTTTCGCGCATAATATTTTTATAATATTCATCATTACGATATCCTTCGACACAATGCATGAAGTCATTTATTTTAGTCTGACCTCGTTTTATGTCCAGCTGCTTGCATTGCAAAATATCAAACAACTTTTCAGCCTGAGAAAGTATGTTGTGAAAGCAATTGATGAAAAATATGAACGTGAAATCATTCAACTTAGCTAACAGATTGTCAGCTTGACAAAGTGTGTCTTCATCCCATTTCTCGTTATTTTCTAAAATACTTCTTAGAGCATTTTTTAACTTGTCACGTAGTAGTTTCACAAATGACACCGTTCTAGTTCTGTAGCACCATCTTGTTTCGAACAATGATGGAATACTGACCTCAAATTTGTCTAAAATACTTTTTCGCTTCGTACTAGAAGATACAAATTTATTAAATGAGCGTAGATGAGAAAAAAACATTCGAACTCCAGCAACTTTTTCCGCACTTTTGCTCAACACCAAATTTAGTTTATGAGCATAGCAGTGAATAAAATGCGCGTATTTAAAACCTTCTCTTTTTAGCCTGCTTTGGACCCCGCCTAAATTTCCAGCCGTTACAGCTGATCCGTCGTAGGTTTGGCTCACTAATTTATTGGTAGCGTTGTCAAAACCGTTCAGCGTAGTTGCAATGACTTCAGTTAATTTATCCGGACTTTTGTCGTCACTCACTTCATAGAATCCGATAAATCTTTCATATATTTTTGCTTCATGGACATATCTTATTATAATTGACAGTTGAACATGCGTTGCGCAGTCCGTAGTCTTATCAGCTTGTACGGACATAAAAGGAGCATTATTAACTTCACTTTTAATTTCATCAAAAACCACGTTACCAATAGCCTGTATTAAATCGTTTTGAAATGAACTGGAGACCCCTGAAAAATGCTTCGAACCCTCTTTGGTGTGAAGTCTAGACTCAAACACACTGTCAATTTCAGCAAAACAATGCAATAGCTCACGGTAATTTCCTCTGTTTATGCTATCCCTTCCTTCGTCTTGATCGCGTAAGGGCAATTCTTGTTTACACAGGTATAACACTGCACTTGTTAATCGTTTTAAATATTGTCGATTTTCTTCAGCTTCTTTGTTATGGGTTAGTTTTGCCAGTTTACCAGACTTACTAACAGCTTTGACAATATCGTCATGTTCACAAGTTTTTAAGCTCTTGTAACTTGCTAAATGATTGAGAGATTTACTGTGGTGCTTGCAGTCAGTCAGGATATTTTTGAAATTGTCATAGCCTCCATCAGTCCACGATTGATTGGTTCTTGGTTTAAATAACAAACATGGCCAACAGTAAAGTTTTTCGGTAATGCTGCTTCCACAAAGCCAATCGATTTGTTCATACCATTTTTCCTGGAACTTTCGATTTCCAACCTTATTTTTCAATGCAGGTGTGGGCCTCCCTGCTCGAAGAATTTCTCGCTTTTCTTCAACATTTCTTGCCCCAAACATTTTCATTTTTATTTCTAACACTATGTCTTCACTCATATTACTGTACGCTAAAATATTGTAATAAATTAAAATAGATGGTGGTTAAAACTATAAACTGATAATCAGAGCATGCTATGGAATGAAATGGAAGGAAAATTTCGGTAGGCAATATGGAATTGTGGAATGTAATCAATGGAAGATTTTATTGGTGAAATAGAAGGAATTTTCTGTACTTCCATACATTTTCCATACTTGCTTATTTTAAGGTTGTTATGATACTAAATGCAGTCAATAAAGCTGCCTTTGATCAGATGCACGAAATGATAAAAGAAAAAAGTAGTAGCCAAAAATCTATTCAAATGAATAGAGTAGGAAAAACAGAATAGACAACCAGATTAGTGTATTTTAGTGACTTTTGAACATTTACAACTTCACTATAGGGCCAGTTTTTATGTTCAAATCTGTGTGGCTTGTTCGCTTGCGCTTTGTCTCACCCAGAAAATGCAGAGATAGATGACTTGCTTGGTTGCCCCATTGGAGTATTTGCATTTTAAATAATATAATAACAATAATAATAAGATGTATTTATAAACCGCTCTATATTTAGAAAGTTCATATAGTCTCAGAGTGGTTGAACATGAATGAAAAACGCCACAACAAATTGTAAAAAAAATTGTTAGATGTAACCAAATATTGCTGCGGATTAACTACATTTAAATACACATATTTAAAATAAAAACCAAAATTCAGATTGATCACTTAGACAAGTTAGACTAAGGGTGGGCAAACTACGGTTGTAAAGATTTTTTATGCGGCCCGTGAAAGCCTCAAACAAGTTATTAAAAAATTATTAATTTCTGTTTGTCTTTAACCGAATTCTAGGTCCTTTTTAAGCATTCATTGATTTTTAGACACAAAAATCAAGAAAATCGGGACAAATTCAAAGTGAAGACTTTTTTAAGATCACTACTTTTTAGAGAGAAAATTAAAAATTCTGGGGCAGATTCCCTACTTTCTGGGTACGAAAATCAAAAAAATCGGGACGAATTCGAAGCGAAGACTTTTTTTAAAGATCAATATAGTGCGACCGTCAAACAAAATCAATTTCTCATTGTGTTCCTCGAGCTAAAAAGCTTTCTCAACCTTGAGACCTATTAAAATTTACATAGTACAAAGTTTAGCGTTTTTAAAATATAATACAAAGTATGGAAAAGGTATGGAATACGAAATGAAAGATTTTTAGTACGGAATGGAATGGAATATAAAAAATTTCTGTTCCATTCCATTCCATTCCATTCCATAGCATGTTCTGCTGATAATCATCTGTTGTACCTATAGCATACCATATTCTTGAAAAGGCAAACCGTGATGCTCGTTGACACAAAAAAATTTGTCCCTAAAAAATAGTGCTCACTAAAAAAGGTTTTAACTTTGAATCATTCTCGGATTTCATGATTTTTGTGCCAAAAAAGAAGTGTTCTCTAAAAAAATTTTTTCACTTCGGATCAGTCTCGGATTTCATCAACTTCAGTGTTCTCAAGTCTGCAATCCAAATCTGCATCGAATTTCATAAGTTTTGTCTCTGAAAACTAGTGATCTCGGAAAAAAACAAAGAAAAAAGGGGTCTGCACATAGAGTCTGTCTTCGATTTCTGACAAAATGGGTGAGAAAGAGCCCTAAAAATTGGGAAGTCCCGCTAAAACCGGACGTATGGTAAGCCTAGTTTAGTTATACCTTACTCGAAAACAAAATTCACTCTTTCTGCAGCTCCGTTCAGACCCCTGCCTACAGTTACCCAATCACTAATGATTGTTGCGTCACAATAGTCACAATTCAAAACAATTTCTCTTATCTTAGTCTTTGGCTATTTCTTAACAGCCCGAGTTGAACATCAAAGTTAAGCAAAGAAGTCTGTGGTCCGACAGTCTACACGCGCTTGTGAGTTTCTCCATTCTCTTTCTCTAGTCTTCATTTATGGCTATTCCTCTGAAGCACGAGTCGAGCATAAAGGTTAAGCAAAAAAAATGTTTGCTTTGACAGTTTACACGTGCTTGTGAATCTCTTTTTTGCGATGTATTTATGGCTATTTCTCTGAAGCCTGAGTTGAGCATAAAGGTTAAAAATGAAATGTCTGCTTCGACCGACTATGCGTACTTGTGTAACGCTACTTTCTCTATCCCGTAACTTAAGTTATTTCTCTGTGGCCAGAGTTTAACAGAACGAGTGCTATTGCATACCGTACTTATTAATTGTCCCGAAGGTGATTTATCTGACATCGTATAAACTTTATACGAGGTCAGATGTCTTGTAATGAGCCTGCGCTTTGAAAGATCAATGTTGAATTTAAAAGAATTCAAATTAAAGAATGCCAGCTTTCATTTTATGACTCGGGTTGAGCCCGAGTAGCTCGAGTGCCAGAGTCGCTGCATGAGGTTTGTGAATAAGTGAAAATAGCCTTATCGCAGTATATGTATATATATATATATATATACATAGCCGTACCTGCAGGGGGGGCAATTGCCCCCCAAGTTTCGAAGATTTGGGCAAAATTAAGATTTTTCGGGCAGTGAGAAGAAAATATTTGGGCAAAACCATAATTTTTCGGGCAGCGATACGAAAAATTTGGGCAAAGTCAGGAAATTTAGAGAGGTGACGATGAGGAACTGCAAAAAATAATAACCCAAATTTAGGTGAAGACCTTTTTTTTTTTTTTTAGAGATCACCATGATTTTAGGACAAAATTGGTTTTTCGTCTGAGAATCTCAGACAATTTTTTTGTCATATCCGAAATGTACTATAAAATCATGATTTGGGCAAACGTCACAAAATTTGGGCAAAACTTCATTGCCCCCCAAAATTTTTTGGGCTGGTACGGCTATGTATATATATATATATATATATATATATATATATAAAATCAAACCGATCTAGTTCACTATTCGCCGTTACTAACCTTGCAGGTTTTGGAAATTGCTTAAAAATAAAAAGGTAATCAACTTACTCCACGAATAATAAACGAGAATCAATTAAATGTCTAATTTTTAAAAAAAAGTTCGGTTGAAAACAAAAAATAAAAAGACAAAACTTTGATATTTTAATTATTTTAAATCCTGAGTGTCTCAAACTATATTTGACTTTAGGTGTAATCGCTTGTATTTGTCTTTTGAGTAAATTTGATATTCGCACCAACGTTTAAGATTGACACCATTGATTGTAGTTAAATCTACAACAGCTTCGACACCTTTGCTGCAACTAACACTCAACTTTTGCCATCAAATTGATTGCATAACTCTTATAAGTTTTGCAAATTTTTACGTCACTTGAATTTGCTATGTTTTTACGGCGCTGATTCGATGTTACTTCACTGGTAATTTTCCATTCGATGAACACCACGTGGGAAAAGCGTGACCGAGTGGCAGCATGGTCGGGTAGGTACGAGCGGCTTATTAATAGCGAACGTGATCAATGTAGTTGGGGTTCCAAACCTACTCGCGTCAGTGTGTTGTGTCATTTTGAAAAGCACTTAATGGCACTTTCTCTGCTTGGCGGTCTTAGGAAACAGCTCTAAATTCCAGTTATATTTCTAACTAAAAAACACCTCTGCTGCTTTTTTGCAGTCAAGAAAATAAAAAAAAAGAGTATTGTCTACTATTACGCAACAATGTGTTTTGAGCTCAATAATGTATCAGTTTGCCTCGCATGTGTTGGAAATTGACTCGTAAAAATATAGTCGTACGGTACAGTCGTAGAGTACAGTCGTAAAAATACAGTCGTGCAATACAGTCGAAGAGTAAAGTCGTCAAAGAATAAGTCAAGCTGCTTAGATATTTTAATTATTTTAGGTAAATTTGCTGCAAGTACAATGTAAAAAAAGATCAGAATGAAAAATCTAGCTGACAAATCACAAACGAATATTGTTGCAGCTACAAATAACTTTTTCAAGGCTTTTAGTGTACGTACTTTTTGTTTTTTGCTGTTACGGGTTCATTTTATTCAAAAACTTGGTTAGTTTATTTTTAGTTTATTTTAATTCTTAAAACCTTTACCATAATTCCATTAATCTCACAAAGCACGTCACGAAATGAGCAGCGGTCACCGTAGCGCGCCGAGGATTTTTGAAAGGGGGGGACATGCAAAAATAATCGATTATGCTTAGTGGAAAATTTTTTCAAGTCTCTGATTTCTGGATTCCCGTCAAAAAAATTTGGTGCTTTCTAAAAAAAAAGGTCCTCCACTTAGAATCTTTCTCTGATTTCTCGTATTAGTAATGTCCAAGGAGGAAGGCGTGGCACAAGGCCCCCTCCCCAAATACTGAAACCTTAACCATTCAAAGAGCTATTTGGACTCATGTACCATTGAACAAAAACACAAAACTCCTTTGATTAGAATTTAAAAAATAAAGATTACTTTAAACATAACACATCTTTTAGCGATGAAAACATATGAGTATATGAAAATAATACTCACTTGATAAAAATAACAAGCAACAAACACAAATTTGCTCATAAGCAAAGAAAGATTGAAATAATCTCGCGCATGCCGAAGTACATGTCAGCAACAATGAGTTTCCAGACGTCAAGGCTCCCAGCGATGGATTTTATAAAAACCCAGATTCCTTTTTAAAAAACAGATGTTATATTTTTCCCGAAAAATATGTACTAAATTTGAAACGAGTTTGTTTACTATTGCAAAATGCAATATATTTTTTTAAAAAATATTAAATGAAATATTTGTCGAAATATCGAGAAAAATTAGATACACGTTACAAACAACGCTTTTCAAACCATGTGTTCAAAGCGCGTTGTCATTTTTTGTCCTCCATATCAACGATACTTTTTTGCTAATAAAACTGTTAAATATTTATTTACAATAAATTTGTGAAAAAAAGTTTTTTCAAAAATATTAATACTACAAAAAAAATATGACTTTTTCATATCATTTTTATATAGATGGGAGGAGCAAAAGAGATTAATAATGAATAATTATTCATTTTCTCAAAAAAAAAAGATTTGAAGGGATTTTCAAAAATTAAACCTTGATGGGAAAAAAAACCCAGGACTGAGAGCCCTGCTAGGTGTTACGTAAAAGTCGAAAAATCATCTCATGAAAAGGTTTAAAAGACAATCTGCTGAATTATTTTCTCATCAATGTTTGACTGTTCAGCAGGCATGACAAACTTTCGGCCTTCGAAGTCTTGGTGCGGCCCACATAACTTTATAAAAAACTTTTTAATTAGATGCTCAATGCGAAATCAAAATATTGATTAAAACTGGGTTCATTTGCTTTCAACTCGAAATTTTAAAACTCCCTAAGTTGCCGAGATTTCTCATCAAATTTAAGTGAAGACCTTTTTTGGTCTTCACTTTGATTTTAACGTAAAATTTAAAAATAGATTAAATTTGAGGTCAAATTCTAGAACCTGTAAGAAAAAATTTTAGATCTTATTTTTAAATCTAAGTGAAGACGAAAAAGGTCCATTACCTTTGTTTGCTAACCGGATTGCGGCCAGCGGAAAATTTTTTGGGTTAAAATTTCACCAAAGCGCCCTGGATACGCTCACGCCTGCTGTAGAGTACTATCTCGCAATAATTCAGACGATTATGTAACTCATCGCTACACGCATAATTTTAAAAAAGCTCATTTTTTGAACGAAAACAATATAAACGCTGCGTTTTATTGACAAAAGGTAGTGTCTAATTCGAATAAAAAACGATTTGAGTGAGAGCAATAAGAAACAAAACTCATTGCTCTAAGAGATAAAAAGAAAAAAACGTCGCGCAAATTGTTCTTGCGGGCCCAAAGTGGGTCCAAACTTTTTGGAATTTTTTAAAATTTGTCAAGATGCTCAAGAAGAACTTAGTTTCTTTTGAACCAACTACTTTCTCTCAAAAATTAACCCTGTATCTCCCTAAAACTAACTCTCACTGCAATTGCTTTTTCTTCAAATTAGACGCGACTATTTTAGTTGCGGTGCAACTGTTTCCGCAAGTTTTTTAGAAAAATGCGCCGCAAATGCCTATGGCCTACCGCTGCTTGAAACCCAACTAATTCAAGGACTTTGGTAGTAGAGAGTAAACTAAATACT
Organism: Diplosoma virens; assembly: GCA_963680785.1. Classification (NCBI taxonomy): domain Eukaryota; kingdom Metazoa; phylum Chordata; class Ascidiacea; order Aplousobranchia; family Didemnidae; genus Diplosoma; species Diplosoma virens. The sequence continues at coordinate 47,503,629 of OY796881.1, read as the reverse complement.
CATCTATTTCTCAAAGCCAATGGGAACTGCAGCAGAGACATTAAAGAAGCAAAAGTGGCTTTGTAGCTGTGAGTTGTGGACCTATGAAATAGGGGATCAAGTGGCTCTGATTTAAGAAAATAAACAATTGACTGTTGAAATCACATTTTCGATATTGCTTATCGCAAAACTTTATCTGAAGTTACGGCTTTATTAAAGCGAAAATCAAAACCAAGAACCCATAGCAGTACCAGCCCAAAAAATTTTGGGGGGGCAATGAAGTTTTGCCCAAATTTTGTGACGTTTGCCCAAATCATGATTTTAGAGTACATTTCGGATATGACAAAAAAATTGTCTGAGTTTCTCAGACAAAAACCAATTTTGTCCTAAAATCATGGTGATCTCTAAAAAAAAAAAAAAAAAAAAGGTCTTCACTTAAATTCAGTCTCCTAATTTTCGGTTTTCGTCCCAAAATCAAGGTGTTCTCTAAAAAAAAAAAGGTCTTCACCTAAATTTGGATTATTATTTCTTGCAGTTCCTCATCATCACCTCTCTAAATTTCCTGACTTTGCCCAAATTTTTCATATCGCTGCCCGAAAAACTATGGTTTTGCCCAAATATTTTCTTCTCACTGCCCGAAAAATCTTAATTTTGCCCAAATCTTCGAAACTTGGGGGGGCAATTGCCCCCCCTGCACCCCCGGCAGGTACGGCCATGCAAGAACCAAACATTTGATTACCCTGAAGCGCGCCACAAGCTCCAGCTGCTCATCTTCACGACAAACGTTTGAGCGATACAGCTGTGGTTCTGTCGCAAGTGGTGTGGCGTTGGCTGTACTGTTTTAGATTTGTACTCGTAAATTTAGGAGTATTTTTCATTTTGTACTCGTAAATTTAGCATCTACATATTTTAAGCCAATCAAGTTTCAAAGATATCTCTCCACTTTCTAAACTTTTCACGTTGCTCTTTAACCGGTCAAAGAATTTTTCTTTCTGAGCTATCGATGAAAAAACTGTCACGCGAGTTTTTAGAAAAAAACTTTTTTGCGTTATTATGTTGGCGTGTCAAATATTATTGAAATATCCTTCAATATTATCAAGATTATATGTACGAGTTTATTTAAAGGGAAGCCGAGGAAAATGCCGTAAAGTACTTTTCCCAAGGACACAACAGAATGAAGAGAATCGATGGCGTTCGTTGTTAATAAGCGCTTCTACCTATTTGGTCACGGTACTGACTGATCAGAACACAATTACTGGATCAAAAAATATGTATTGCAAAAAATTTGAAAAAAAACAGCAGAAGTGACAATTAATAACTAAGACAAAAAATCAGCTGGCAAGATCAAAAAAGTTAAAAATTGTTTTGCGGGCTGCTGAAAATCATGCTGCTCTTCAGGTTACTCTAAAGGTCTGTTTCCACTACGAGCGTTGGCAAAAGTATTTTTTGTTTTATTGCTTCTTTTGGCGCTTAAGCGTGGAAAGAAGTAAAAAAATTTAATAAACAAATAAAGAATAATCCCGCAATGCTCATAGTGGAACGGGCCTTTAGTTAGCCTGTCGCGAGGTGTATAAATGATCCTTTAGTTCAGTGTTTACCAATCTTTTAAATGCACTGCACCCCTAAAATTTTTTAAAAATTACTCGCACCTTTCAATAATCCTTTTTGTTATTGGAGGCCATATTTCAAAATTTTAAAGAAAGGAGACCGCATAAGTTAAGAAACCTAAAAAATTGCGTAATCACTTTGAATCCATCTCGGAGTTCTTGATTCTCGTCGCCAAAAACTAATGATCTCTAAAAAAAGGTCTACACTTTAAATCTGACTCGAAAAAAAGGTCATCACTTTAAATCTGACTGGGATTTGTTAATTTTCGTCGCTAAACTAAGGTAATTTCTTATACTCGTAAAAAAATTTATATAAACAACAGGCTGGGGTTGTTTCTCGCACCCCTGGTTGAGAGCCTCTGCTTTCGTTTGACAGCCCAAATCGAACACGAACGTGTATATCTTCTAAGAAAGGCTTTTGTGCAAAAAACTAATGAATGGTTGTTTTTTAACGTGTGGAGATTGAAAAAATCTCTGACAGGTTAAAAACATATGAATAAAATTAAAATATTTTTTTAGTTTTAAAATAACTTGGAATTCTTTGATTAAGTACGGTGTTATTCAAAACTGTTTTTATTTGTTTAAGAATACCGGAAAAAATGCCACTAGTTTTGATTGAAGGTAAGCTGTATTTATAGTATTTTAGCTGTTGTGACATAAAATTTTTACTGTGAAATCAGGATTTTTTGCTTCAAAATTATAATTTAGCCAGGATTTCTCAAACTTTTTTTCAATAAATTTCGTGGTTGCACAGAATTTCAAAATAACCAATGGTATTGACGGAACCAATGATTGAAAGAGTTAATGGTTCTGTCAATACTATTGGTTATTTTAAAACTTTTTTCACAGAAATTCTTCTCTTATCATCTTAGCTCACGAAAGTCGGAATTCTTAGTAAAAAAATTTTCTGAGCACGAATTTGTCAAGAATATATGTGGATTTGAGTTTTGCACGTTACCACCGAAAAATTAAAGTTACTGAAGGTACTGTCAAAACAGAAATGGGCCAAACATATAAAATAAGAATATGAAATTCTTAAAACAATGTGTAAACTTGTAAAGGTTACGACACAACTATTATGACATAGCCTACTTGCCTACCTTCTTGTTTATTGTTCAGCGGAACACTTTTAACAAAGCTCACAGAACAGAGTTTGCGAAACGCTGACTTAAGGCCCGTTTCCACTACGAGCGTAGAAAAAAGCATTCTTTGTCTCTTTTATTGATCTTCGATTGAAGCGAGCGCATAAAAAAAGCAATAAAACAAACAAAGAATGCTTTTTTCCACGCCCGTAATGGAAACGGGCCTTTAGGCAATTATGTGATAAAATAATCTGAAGTATAGTTTAATTTACTTTTTGATTTAAGTAAATATCTATAAAATACCAAGTACCATTCATGAGATGCAAATGTCGAGACCGCATAACTTTTATGTAAACTAAAGTGCACTTTCCATAATTTCAAAAGCCATAATTTTTATTTTTTGAAAATGTAAGGTTATATTTCAAATAATCAGGTACCTCTAACTTGTTATAAGAGAGTTTTGCTCTGTTTGGTCGCATCATTAAACAACCCGCTTTAAAAATCTGCTCAAATGCACCAGCCGTCTGGTTCACAAAGTTGAAATGAGCAAAATATTCATGTTTCAAAACTGAAAAATGTTTGAAGGCGCGGTCATGGTTAAAACTTTGTCCAAACATTTTGTCCAAACATTTTAACCACTAAGGTTGTTAAACTTTTTAATGTGAAAAACGATTTAATAAACCAAAATTTTTATTATTGAACATTTTATGATGGTCGAGGATAAGATTTTTTGTTTTTATAACCTTTTTATTACAACTCTATAACTTTTTAGACCCTTAAATATGACAACAGAATCGATTTAATAAGGTTACTTTGTATTTTTTTGTGTTTTTCAGATCCTCCCTTTAGCATTTTCGAAATATTTCATAAACCGCACCTGAAGCGTCTCACCCTATATGAACCCAAATATATTGTCCATCTCCTGCATAATTATTTCCTGGAGTCAGACTTTCTCCAAAATCCTCAAAACAACTACTTTGACGTCGTTGACTTGTTTAACAAGGAAGTGGCTCACTGCTGCCGCGATTTCCATCGAATGATCACCGAATATAACAGCAACAGTTTCAACGATGCTGTTTACTGCTTGGCCGCTGTATATTTGATTGTTATTGGAGCGACAAAAGACTTGCCGACGCTCGAGCGACATTTACGTTCCTCTCCTCTTTCTCTTAAATCTAGTTTCTTTGTTCTCCTTGAGGAAAGCAACGAGACATATCTGGAATACTTGATCAACAGTTTTGAGAACTTTCATCCCGAGATTAGAGAATTGCTTTTTGATGTAAAACCTCAAATGATTGCTTTGCGTCAAACAGTTTTACCGACTGATGACGCTAACCCTTAAAAACGATTTTCAGTGGTAGCGTACGTTAAATTTAGAATTAAGATTATTTTGACGAACAAAAATAATGATCTGCTATTTTCGAGCAATGTGACATTTCAAAACTTAATTGGCTTTTTTCTTGTTTTTCGTTTATCAGATACATTGATTCGAAATTAGAACTTACGACAGTTTTCAATATTTTAACTACAATGTTTTTACGCCAATTTGTATTTCGCTAAACTAAGGATATGAATAGTTTGTTGATTTAGATTTAGCTTATAAATTTTTCGAAGTTACGGTCTAGTTTTACAACTGTCAAAAAAATTCAATAATTTTTACATTTTCTTTTCATTGGACATTTAGATGACTGAAAATGTATTTCTATCATTATATGTTTTTTCATACAATTTTTAGTTTAATAAACCCAGGGCATTTCTGTGTCTGCTTTATAATGGAGCCGTTTTCGAAGCCATTTTGCGTACGCTACCACTGCAAGTTAAAAATGCTATTGTTTACCAAAGCCTGTGAGAACAGCAGCATGGCATTTCAAAAATTGTTAATTGAAAATTAAATTGTGAGGGCGAATGTTTTGTTGAAATTTGAATGGATCCGGCAAAGCTCAAGAATTAAATTTTAAAACGAATTGCCAATGAGTTAAATTAGACTGACGTAAAATCAAGGTTTTCGTAAAGAATTGTTTTGTTTCACCATGACAGAGAAGTCAGCAATTGACAACATCAGAAGCGCCATGAAGTTTGTTGGCGACATAGCGCTACGAGCAAACGCGACACGTAAGATCTGTTGTCGTTTGTTTGGTAGTTACGACTGGGACACATCGCTTGAAAGTTTCTCGATGGCTGTACAAAGAGCGAGAAAATGAATCAAAAGGTGAATGAATACTACTTTGCAGGCGCTGCGTTGGTCTGTGCTGACGTAAGTTGGAATTAGTGGAAATCGAGTTCTTTTTTTTTACTGTAAAAAAATAAACAGCAACTGCATAGTCAAAATCAATGTTTTAAAAATTTGGATACTGTATATAAAAATGAAATTGATCTAATTGCTTTGTAATTTGTAAATAATGTTGAATATTTATTTATACTATTTCAATTTGGTTTTTTAAAATTAATCTAAAGTTACTTGTATTTATAATGCACGTGCATTATGTATGTTAGTACACAATGCATTAGTAGTACACAATACACGTGCACTATGTATGTTAGTACACAATGCAATTATAAATTAGTACGCAATGCACGTGTAACTAATTTATGGTTTATAATGCATATGCACTTTAAATTTTATCATGCTATTAGGACTTCAAATTATGTGTGAAATCTTGTACATAATTTTTGATTTTACTGTAAATATTATACACTGATCTATTATTATCAAAAGTTGTAATTTTCTTTGGTTAAAATGTGTCGTATTTGATCGATTTTTGCGAAATGATTGCGAACGTAACTGTTAAAGCTGTTCACTGAAATTTATCATTACATGTATTTCAAATGGTAAATGTACTATAATAAAATTTACAACGATATTTGCCAGGCTTACTAAATTTCTTTTTACTCAAAAGCGATCAGTGCTTTAGACCGAACTAGGGTTACCAACTTTCTGTTTCGTCATTCCGGGACACCTTAATACAGGGGCGTCGAACCTTTTTAAGCCGAGGGCCATTTTGGCTTATCAAAAATATTGGCGGGCCAAACAAATGAAACAGCTCGATTTTTGTCCCAAAATCGTAGTGATCTCTAAACAAAAAAAAGTTCTCACTTGAAATCATAGCCTCCGATTCCCAGTCTTTATTCCAAAATCATAGCAATCTCTAAAAAAAAAGAAGATTCTCACTTGAAATCAGTCTCGGATTTCATTATTTTTCTGTACAACTAGCGATGTCGGAGAAATCTAGAGAAAAAGAAGTTTTTACATAAAATCTGTCTTCGGTTTCCGGCGGAATTTTTGCCAAAATAGGCAGGACAGAGCCCCAAAAAGTTTCCCCAAAACAATCCAAAGAGCTGTCAGTAAATTCCGGGTCAAAAGTGACCCAGCACGGGAAACGGGACGCCAGACGTCAATTCCGGGACTGTCCCGGCCATTCCGGGACGGTTGGCAGCCCTAGACCGAACGCTAATGTGCTTGGATTTGGGTATTTGAAACAGCTCAGCAAATCACTACAGTAAGAATTAAACTTTATTCTGTTCTTATTTAAAAAATTACTTTTACGGGCTCACTGGCATCATCTTGCGGTAACTCAATGTGCCTTGACATCAGTAGCAGAAAATTGCCCTAAAGTTTCAAAATTTAAAACCGTATTTTGGTTTTCAACCTATATTTGCTTCTTTTATTTGCTCTATAATAAAAAAGAACTAAATATATACGTTTTTGTGAAGATAAGTTTAAAAAAATCATTTCCAGATTAACCAATTTTTTTAAATTATCGAAACTTATATTCCGACTAAAAAGTTGAAAATCAATGTTTAGTGTGCTTTTAGTGAGAACTGCTCTTTAAAACCGTGTTTTTTCAAAACATCAGGCGCACGAGCGAAAAATTCAATAATTTAGTTCTGTAGTTTATTATTTGCAATTCAAAATTGTATCTATTTTGTTAATTTTCGTATACATAAACTTATCCACTGTTACGTTTTTTAAGTATTTTAACTAGAGCCTGAATGTTGGCCAAAATTGAAGTCTTTGACACTAAAAATAGCAAAAAAATTTTTTTTTCTTGTTCAAAATTTAAAAGGATAAAAAAAGTTTTACACAAATCAATGAAAATACTTGCGAACAGTTAAAAAATAAAACTTTATTGCAAGTTTTGATGTTGCTTGAAAAACAATTTGGTATTAGCAAGAACACGTATCATAGACGAACGTTTCCTATTGTCAGAGAAACCAGCCCAAATCATAATCAACACGTAAATTGTAAACCTTTACTTTGACTGTGAACGTCCAATTTCTTAACTGTTCCATTTTATTTTTTGTTTTTTTGGAATAGTCTTCAGAAAGAATCTATATGAGATTTTTGGAATAGTCTACAACAGTGCTTTTTAACCTTTTTTTGCAACACTTTTGACCAAACTAGACTGAAACACCTATGTACAACACAGTTTGAAATCATGCTATAAATTCTAACGGGAGATTTAGCATTCATTACATAGCAAACTCATGCAAAATTTCTTATTTAAAAACAAAGCATATAGTTTGCACTGGCAGTATTCAATCAATTTTTAGTAGAAGGGTTTTGTGGGTAACACAAACAAGCGAGTCCTCATGATTAACAAATAAAATCGAGCAACTAGACGTTAAAAGCGCGGTAACAACTTTGCTTCAAGTGCCCCTCTCTTAAGGGCATCAAATTTCTTTCCCGTTCCAAAAAAACCTGTTATTTTCAGAAAACTATACCGTAGTGTGTTAAGTTGTATGCGTTTTGTTAACACCTTCATTCATATGTGATTCTCTCAAGTACTTTAATACATTATCTTGAAATAAGTTTTTTTCAATAATACGGCAATAGCTTTATCCTGTAAAAGTATTGGAGGTATCACAAAATGCTTAACAGCAGAAAAAATACAATTAAAATAACAGTCATTTTGTTGGTCAAGCTAAATAAGAAAAAGCTTTTAAAGATTATGCAAACCCTTAAAAATTCTGGAAGTGGTACACCTTAAAATGTGCGATACATCCGGTTGAAAAGTACCGGTGTGCAGGAACAAAACCAATCAACTTAAAATCAAGTACCGGTGAAGGTTAAAAAAAGCATGAACCACCGGCGAGGCGGTGAAAACGATCTTAATTTTGGTCGAGTATAAAAATGTTAATTTTGCTGACTAAATATCTATAATAATATTTTTGTTTAATATCCATTTATGAAAATTGAAGAAACCATGCGTCGGATTATGTTATGAAGCAAACTAACTCGACTTTGTAATTTTATCCTAAGCTAGGTAGCAAACACATTATTACAAATGTTCTTCGCTACGTGGTAGAAGAACACTAAAATAGAAATTCTCCGGTACTGGTTAAGTAGGCATTCTACTAACTAACTTGTTGCTAAATATGGGGTCTACCATCTTTCAAAAAGCCTGTTGACTAATTTCTAGTTAAGAAAGCGGTCTACCATCCATCAGATCTGGTAATAGTTTTTTAATTATGAAAAATAAATGTTCCTTTTAACTTTGTTCTTTTTTATATGATTTATGCTAAATCAAATAGTTGACGCATACGCTAGGTAGACATTTAACCAGTACCAATTCTACATTTGTTATCCTATTCAGAAATAAATAGCTGTAATTTTTTAAAAATCACATCTGTTAAACTCGTTATTATGATTTAAAAAACAAGTATTCCTTACTTAATAGCGTTGCACAGTTTCTACGTTGAGATACTGAAAAGTTTAAACTAAAGTGGCGCAACATTCGCTTCTGGAATGGTTGATCTTCGTTTAATTCCACGTCGGACTCTGCTAAAACTTTGTAAAACTTGCTAGGCCTACTAGGCTAATTGTTATGCTTGACGTTCAACACTCAAAAGAATAGTTTTGCATATTTTGTTTTTACTCTTAGCTTGTCTTGACTAGCTCATCGGCTCCTTGCCGTGTCCCGATTCACTAATGGTGATAAGCTTGCAAGGGCTTTGAACAAAAATATCGATTAGTACCAAAAATGAGAAACGACTAAAATAAAAAATTGTAAAGCACTGTAATTTATGACTGATAATGTGTTATACGCATTTTTGTTATTATTGATATTATTTTAGAGTGTTAATGGCTGTTTCCATGCAATATCTTCTTTGTTAATATCGTGTTTTTTTGTGTTGCATTTCGCATAATATTTGAAAGAGAAACTCGAAAATTTATTTAAAAAGATTAATAAACATTTTTTGTTACTGTTTTACTGCGCTCTCGCATCGTCTTGCGATGTATCATCTAGCTTCGATAAGCTCATCGCAAACATTTACCTTACGCATTAATCATATTAAGGAAATTAAAAATGTTTAATTTGTAATAATTAATTACTTTTATTTAACCACCAAATCCTGGAAAATTAGTGAGATTATTGTACTTCGAGCGATCATAATTCAGTTTTGCTTACGTTTATGTTAAGATATTGTTGTCTTGCTGAAACTAAATTATGTTTTTTTGTAAAAAATTTTTACTAAAATGTATACTTTGTTTTTCAAGCTGTCAAACAAAACTAAAAAAACTAACAAACGACAAAGCCAAAAAATAAACTGCATTACAATGGTGCAGCTTTGGGCCTTAAAGTTATTAGTTTCATAATGTTTTTATAATCATTTTCAGTTTTAAAATACTGTAAACTTCGAACTAGATCAGCGCAATAAATCATGAAATTTTGTTCGACGTCAATATGCAAATTAAGAATTACAATTTTAATTTTACACTTTGTTATTTTTGTAAAAATGAAAACAAAAAAATTAAGATTTTCGATTGGAATCTGGACTTTTTGAAAAGTAAATTTTTGAAAAAAATTAAGATGTAACTCGACCTAAAAATGTACCTAAGGCCTACTTACTACTACTGTTTTGATTAAAACTCATTATGTCGAATCGCGACTTTTCTTAATCGAAAGATTCGAACAAAAAGATTTGCGTTCGAATCCCACAGCATTTCATTTTATTGAAAATAATGACGCGATAAAGATTGTCATATGTCGTAACTTTATCTTGAACAGGGGCGCCGGAAACGCGGGGCAGAGGGGTTAATTGCCCTCTGTCTAGCAGCAATTTTTAAATGCGGAGGTACAGGAAAGAAAATGATGCACTTTGAAATTGGCAAGACAGAAGCATGGTGCTCGATCTGTCTTTACAATTATATATGTACAATCTTGACCGAAATGAAATCTAACAAATTTGTAAAGTTTTGTTTTGGACCAGGGATTACCAAACGTTTTTTGAAAAGAGTTACATAACAAATAGCATTGATAAATTTAGCAAAAACACAGCCTTACCAGACCAAAACATTTTGAAGTGGAAAACTAATTTGGGGCAAATTTTTACGTTTTGAGGTGCAATTTCCCATCATGTCCTTTCCGCTTTGTACGGCTATGAAAAAGAAGAACAAAATTTAAAAAAACCACTTTTAATAAATGCAAATTTTAGCAAATTAAGGCCAATTTTCTACAAGCTTTCGCGGGATGATTCTTTGTTTTATTGCTTCTCTTAGCGCTTTAGCGCGAAAATAAAAAAATCAATAAAAAACAAACAATAATCCCGCCAACGCTTGTAGTGTAAACAGGTTTTTAGAGAAATTTTTGACTGAAAATTTTGATGACAAACAAAACAAAATCTCTGCAACAATAGAAGCTTTAAACTTTTTCAGCCAAAGAACATTTCGGCTTATCAAAAATATTTGTGGGACAAGTAACTAAAACCGTCGTTCTTACAATGGAAAAAACTTTTTTTTGGTCGTAAAGTTTTTTAGTAAAAACTTTCTTCAAAAAATAAAAAAGTACTCTTTCTAAATTTTACCGCTCCCCAAAAAACTTTTCGGAGCTCCTAAACTTGAGCTGCTAACCTTGGACCCTTGTAAATAAAAAATGTCATTAAAAACAATTAGAAATATTCCACGACAAAACAACTAATTTGGAGTTTATATATTTATTCTAAATAATTTTTGCATAATTATTTTATTAACAATCAATAAAATTGCACTAAATTTTAATTCAATTGTAGCCTAAATTGATTTGGTCAAATGTGAAAAAATTATATAAATTTTTTTTTCCAAAAAAAGATATTATTAAATTTTTGCCAATCTAAGCTTGAAGTAATTATTCAGAAAAATGTAATTTGGTAATTTTTAATTTCTTGCACAACATCGGCAGCGTGGTCGAGTGGTTAAAGCGCCGTGCTCGTGACCTATACGGTCTCGGTTCAAAATCCACTCGCGCCATTCTCTTGTGTCCTTGGAAAAGACACTTTACTGCACTTCCCCCTTCTGGAGGGTCTTCGCAAGCAATTCTAAATTACAGTCATATTTTTATTAAATTACAAGCGGACAGCAATATCTTGGCATGTCCGGAAGCAGGCCGGGGCAATTGCCTACCCTATGTATTCACGCCTCTGTCGCTTTCCTGCGAGTCAGGAGGATAAATATAGAGATAAAAAAATAAAATAAATAAACATAAAATATTTTTTATTACTTAAAGAATCTAATAAAATTGCTTTTGTTGTGATTTTTAACGGTAGATAGCGCTATAAAGTAACGGACACTGCTTTGAGGCTTCTGTGCAATTTTCAATTCAATTTTCGGAATGATTGATGTCTCGTTTCATGTGACATCAACCATTACCGTAAAATTCCATTTTTCATTTTGCGAGACTGTGACCGTAATAAAACTGAAGTGCAACTTAAAACCGGGATTGAAAAAAAACGAATATGTTCTCCAAATGAGTACCGGTAAATAAGTGTTTCTTACCTTAGAACTAAACAAAAGGACGAAATCCATTCACGGTTTACAAAAGCGCGTATGTCTCGAGTCGCCTTCAATTTAGGTAAAGCATCAGCTTACTAATGTTTAAAAAATAAGTAAATGTTTGTAAGCAATGTTATTGAGATTTTAAAAAAATAATACTTGACTATTTAATGACTATTTTCGGTTTTATACACAAATTTTCAACTGATAATTAATTAGTGATTATCAGTGGCGACTCGTACATAGGGGCCACAGGGGCTGGGCCTTACTAAAAATTTGACAAATAATATGTGAATTTCTAAAGAGAAACTCCATTAAATATCAAGATGTTTACATGCGTGCCAAGATGACAGTTAACCGAAAAACAACCGAAACAACGAGAAATTTAGGTAGTCTATGAATGGAACTTTTTGACATTTCAACAATTGTTTTGCTGGCCCCACCATTAACACTAGAAGGACCAAGCGCGCCAATTGACGCATCTAAATTTTTACATGCAAATAAATCAAGCATTCGGAAATA